>JBBMOL010001073.1:0-50395 GCA_037954665.1 Laguncularia racemosa
AAAAAAACTAATTGATTTTTTTAATTATTTAACTAAAAAGTTTTTATCTAGTATTAAAGTTATTCATTACTTATCCTAATAAATTAATACCAAATCTCTACTATTATTTATGTGAAACTACATTTCACATTATATATTATAATCTCCCCTTAAATATATTAAGTTGTATATTATAATCTCCTCTTTAGATACATTGAATATCTCAAGATAAGTTATATCTTAGGTAGCGAAATAGTAATTCTAACACATAGATGTTATCGTTTCTGTTCAATAGATGCCGTCTAATGAAGCTATCCACACATTTGGTCACCATTTCAAGTTTTTTTTTTTTTTTTTTTTTTTTAAGAGTCACCATTTCAAGCTGTTGAACGTCCTCCAGGTGGAATTTCATGAAATAGAGTATTCTTTGGTTACGCTTATCAATTTCACCATTTTAGGAGTACATCTTTCCATTTATTCGATAATTTAATAATATACATAATCGTATATCAATTATACATTGTGTTTAACGATTTCTCATACTCTCAAGTATATATCTTTATTATTATTTTTTAATGTATACACACATATATTCATGACAAATAAGTATCGATATTAAATAGTTTATTTTTAAGATCTCAATTCGAGTTTCTGATAAATAATGAGTTATATCAATAAGTTAATTTTGATTTTATATTTAAATCAAAATAAAGCTTTTGTAAACTTTAGTTTAAGAGACAAACTCATAGGGTTACTTTGTATATATTTTTTCTTGCCATGTGGTAAAGTTTAATAATTAAATACTTACATAAAAAAGTATAACTGAAACTTAAAATGTGTGTACATATGATTTTATTCTAATAATTTTCTAATGATGAGATGTGAAATCAATATCTTTACACATCAAAAAGCTAAATATAATTTTATGTTAGAATTTCTATAATAGCATGAAAAACAAAAAAACGAAGAGGATGTGGATTCTCCCCTACTACTAAGCATCAAGTTGCTTAGTATTGAGATTCTTAGATTTATTTGAAAAGTGATGGAGTTCAATTAAAAGTTATACAATTAAACAAAAATTTATGTAGTGGCTCAATAATAAACAACTTTTTTACATACTAAAAAAAATCTATATTGTTTTGCTATATTATAATTATTTTATATAATGTTGTTGTATTATATACAATTGTGTATATAGATTTAGCATATCATATATATAGTCATGTATGGGTATGTATAACGGATATCGAACCAATAACATTTCAACCAAATTGGAAAAGACTCTGAATATATACATCTTATATAAGCTGGTTTGATCGTCCAGATCATCATTCAAATAATGCTCCATCACCTGTCTATCTACCCCATTGTCATTAGGGTTAAAAGGATTGATAACATCTCAATAAGATCCAGCTGGATATTGACACAAGGCTAAAGTATGGATAGGAAGTATAGAAAAACAAATAAATTGGAAATCACATAGTTTATACTTAAGCTAGCATTAAAAAACAATTTTTAAATTTATCTGTCTATATGTGTGAAGATGATGATGCACACCAAAAAGATTTTTGTAAAGGTATCAAGTCGGTCACAATCCATATTGCAAGAAATAAAATCAATACTTATTATCCCAAAATAAGTAAAACAAGAGATAAATATACAAATAGTCAATATTAGCACCCCTAATATAATAACTCTCACCTTAGTTTATATCTATTCTTACTAGTGCTCCTACCATTCCTATTCACACCCACACTAGCACATGACTTGATGTGGCAATATTAGTTGAGGGTTTCTCTTTGTACCCTTACCTAACTTAGCGAACCAAGATCTACAAAAAAGTTATGTACAGATATCATGTCAAAGTATGTTTCTTGTTGCAGTGCCTCTTCTGGAGTATCTTCATCATTTTCTCCATTAATGGGAATTTTGCTAAATCAAATAATTTTCGTGGAATATATGATGATGGTGGATTTCTGAACCACTTTCCAATCCCCATGAACAGAAAAGGAAAAAAAGAACAAATCATAAAACCTAAAAATAAAACACACAAAAAATGAGTAGAAAAATTATAGTCATCAAAATATTAATTAAAGAAAAACAATTTTAAATTAATTAAAACTACATGTGAAAACTTCAATATACTAGGAAGTAAAAACACTTGTGACTCTTAATCATACTTTGGTCTAACATGAAAAAACTCATTGTCTAAATAAAATAATATAAATTATAATCATTACTAATTATTTGTTTTGGGTAGATCATCATCGATCACTACTTTTTCCCCCCTTTTTACAAAATATAATTATATAAAAAAGGTCACAACATCAAAAGCCTTACTTTTCAAAGGAACTTGATTGTCTCTATGATTTAACATTAAAAAAAAGAAGGTCAAAACATAAAAAAAGAAAAGAAAAAGAAAACTTTACCTACTTCTCTAAAAGTTTCTTCTAGTTGAAATCAACTTTTTCACTCAATTCCCTGCTATCGAGCCTAATCTTTTATTTCCCATTCCTAATTCGATCTAGACTAGACCCTATGCTCATCTAATATAGATTCTCGACTTGAGTTAGGAATTTCATTTGATTTTTGGAGTCGCCACCCACTGTTGTTGGAAAATTGAATTAAGACTAAAGGAGCGGATTAGTCTTAATTTGGACTACTAGTCGTCGTATTTCCTCTTTTCGTTTTGTGAAAAGAGAAAAAGGAAAACCAAGTTTCTAAGTCCGGAGGCTAACTTATTAAAACCTTTACGGTTACCACCTAATCTCCTAAATTGTTCATCTTTAGAAATGTGTTTCATTGTGTTTCTGTTACTTTTTATTATGTTTTTGAATTATTTTAAGAAAAATGATTTTTCCATTCATTTTATGGGTTGACCCGAATGGGTACCTACGTACCTGCTACTCAGGATCAAACAAGCCGTAGTTCACTTTTTCTGAAAACTTTAAGTGTGTTTGTGAATTTTAATTTTTGAAATCTCATTTGGTTTATGTTCTTACCATTTTGGGATTTTTCTAAAAACTCTAAGCCTAAGCTTTAATTTGATTTTTGAAAATGATTTTTTAGGGAAAAACATCAATTTTGGATTTATTTGAAGAAAATGATTTTCTAAGTGCTAAAACTCATGATTCTTTTATAATTTTTGAATTTTTTTTATTAATTTTCATGATTTTTTATGATTTTTATGATTTTTTTTGTGATTTTTGTGATTTTGGGTTGAAAATTTTATCCTAAGTTAATATCTATCCTATTTTGAAATCTAGAATTTTGTTATTATTTCCTAATATTTTTATTATTTTTCTACATTTTTATTATATATATATATATTTTATTTCCTAAAAAAAAAAACTTAATTCCTCCATCTTCCTATTTATTGAAAATATAACAAAAGAAAATAAATAAATAACCAAACAAATAAAAAATAATAAATTCAGAATAAATAAACAAAATAAATAAAATAAAATAATTAAAAAATCCGGAAAATCCGACTTACCTGGATCCGAGTCGGTGCGCGGGTCGGGTCGAATCGGGTCGGGTTGGTCAAATCGGACATGTCGGCGGAAGTTGCTCGATCACGGCGTTCCGGCAGTCTTTTGCGGCAGGTGAGATGTCGAATCCTAGCTTCTCGAGGGTGCTGAATCCAATGGTGGTGGCGGTTTACTCCCAGAACGTCTCCTTATGTGGCTCCAACTCCGGTCGGTGGTCTCGGCTTCAAACTTCTCCGTGTACTCCGATTTGCTCCTTTCTCTCACTTTTTCTTCGTGCTTTAGCTTCCTCCTGTTCTCCTCTATTTATAGGCGTCCGGAAACCTTCTTGGATAAGCTCAAATCGGCCGATTTGGATAAATCCGAATTTCTTCCGTTTTTAGATTTGATTTATCTCGGCGATTTGATGTTGATATCTTGTTTTTATTTGATTTATCTTATGGATTTGGCTTTATCTTGACCGTAATCTAGAAGATTTAAAAAAAAACGGCCAATTTCGCCTTCGTCGAACTTGCTCCGGCTTCTCCTCGCGTCTGTCCGGGTGAGGAAGATGATCACGCGCGACTCGCGTGATTTCCCTTCGGCCAATCACACGCTGCCACGTGGCAGCTCCAGGGAAAAGACAGAAAAATTTTTGGCCGAGCGCATGCGGGGGGATTCGAACTCGCGACCTTCAGCCTTCACACGTCCCAACATGCACGCACGAGTCAGCCGAGCTAGCCCAATTTCCCGATTTTCTTATATCGCAAATTGTACATATGCGATGCAATTTTTTCCATTTTTTTTGTATTTTTTGGAATTTTAAAAATTTGTAAAAATTATTTATCCCTTATTATTACCATTCCTGAAATCATTTTTCAAAATTGATGGGTTTTTCCTATTTATTTTTATTTTTTTGAATATTTTTACTATTTATGCTAAATTAGGAAAAATTGAAAATTGATTATTATTGAGAATTATTGATTCCTAGGGCAAAAATGGGGTGTTTACAGCTATCCCTCTTGTGGTAAAGTTTGAAAAACTTAACTACAAAGATAAGAAAGACGCCATTTTTGGCCTTTAGAATAAGTTTCTGGTAGGAAAATGCCCCAAGAGCTGATAATCCTACGATTGAAGATGATCCTAACAATTCAAGGTAATGTTTCCATCTCCAAAAAGTGCTTTATGGGCTGACTAATTGCCGACAGGACACATCTCAGGCATTGTGTAGGAATGTATGAGAAATGATGATAGGAAGCGTCTTATTATACTTACAACCTTGGAAAGAAAATTACTCAGGAAGCGCCTTTATGAGCTGGTTACCTGTCAACAGAAGCGTCTTGTTAGACTAGCAACTGTTTGAAAGAATATTTCCGAAAAATGCCCCGAGAGCTGACTAATCGGGAGGGTTTAGGAAAGTGCCCCTCATGGGCTGACTAACCTTTGATAAAATGCCTCAAAAAGTGCCCCCTATGGGCTAACCTTGAGGTAGATTTTAGGAAAGTGCTTATGGGCTGACTAACCCAGATTGGAATTTGTCTCAAAAAGTGCCCATTATGGGTTGACCAGAGAACAAAATTTTAGGAAAGTGCCCCTTATGGGCTAACTAACCTTGATTGGAATTTGCCTCAAAAAGTGCTCCCTATGGGCTAACCATGAGGACAAGGTTTTAGGAAAGTGCCCCCTATGGGCTGGACTAACCTGGAATTGAAATTTGCCTCAAAAAGTGCTCCCTATGGCTAACCGTGAGGACAAAGTTTTAGGAAAGTGCCCCCTATGGGCTGACTAACTAGATTGGAATTTGTCTTAAAAAGTGCCCCCTATGGGCTGACCATGAGAACAAAATTTTAGGAAAGTGCCCCTATGGCTAACCATGAGGTCAAAGTTTTAGGAAAGTGCCCCATATGGGCTAACTAACCGGGAATTGGAATTTGTCTCAAAAAGTGTCCTCTATGAGCTGACCATGAGAACAAAATTTTAGGAAAGTGACCCCTATGAGCTAACTAACCTGGAATTGGAATTTGTCTAAAAAAGTGTCCCCTATGGGCTGACCATGAGAACAAAATTTTAGGAAAGTGCCCCCTATGGGCTGACTAACCTTAAATTGGACTTGCCTCAAAAAGTGCCCCTTATGGGCTGACCATGAGGACCAAGTTTTAGGAAAGTGCCCCCTATGGGCTGACTAACCTGGATTGGATTTGTCTCAAAAAGTGCCCCCTATGGGCTGACCATGAGAACAAGGTTTTAGGAAAGTGCCCCCTATGGGCTGACTAACCTGGAATTGGAATTGTCTCAAAAAGTGCCCCCTATGGGCTGACCATGAGAACAAAATTTAGGAAATGTCGGGCAAGTGCCCATTATAGGCCGACTCATCTTGTGCCCTTGAATATGCTTCCTACAAACCTGAACTAAATGATGTGAGGCCTTTCATGACAGTCATTATTTTCAATGTGCTTGCCAGTTTTATCGTGGATAGCAACCAAACAACCGAACCCTCAGGCTGGTTTACTTCTACTTCATTTCTTGTCTTGACACAGGGTTGACAATTTTGATGTGCTCCCTTTTTTATGCACAAGGCTCTTTTGACGTAATGTTATCCTAATAATGCGCTCAGTTTTAATGCTCAAAAGCGGATAGAATTATATTACAAACTATATTAAGATTCATTATCATTTCAGTGTTTATTATTTTTTTTATAGGTGAAATGGTGGGTAATGTGTTTGGAATATCTGAGAATTGATTGGGATTATTGACCATTCAGGGATATTAACTTTGCTTGTAAATAATAAAAACTGACTCAATAAAATTATATACCGAATATTGGCTTTCATTAACACTGGCAAAATTTCAATTCCTTGCCTAAGGATAGTACATCTTTACAGCATCTGAGTTTAACGGGGTCTCTCAACTCAGGACCATCCATCTGAGTTAATATCAGCACCACACCTGACAACACCTTTTTTACCACATAAGGGCCTTCATAGTTTTGGAGTGAATTTTCCTCTGGAGTCTTGGGCATTCGGGAGAACCCTCTTTAGTACCAGATCCCCCTCTTTAAAGTACCGAGATCTCATCTTCTTGTTAAATGCCCGGGCCTATTCTTTGTTGGTAACACTGGCTGTGACAAAGTGCGATAAGTCTTCTTTCATTAATCAGGTTCAGCTGATCAAGCCTTTTCTTTAACCAATCTGATTCTGTTAATTGAGTTTCTGACAAGATTCTGAATGATGGTATTTCGACTTCCACTGGTAGCACTGCTTCTGTACTATATACCAATGAGTAAGGGGTAGCTCCCGTAGATGTTCTTATTGAAGTCCTATAAAGCCATGAGAGCAACAGTAACATATCATGCCAATCTTTGTAAGTTGTTGTAATTTTCTCGATGATCTTCTTGATATTTTTGTTAGCTGCTTCTACTACCCCGTTCATTTGAGGTCGGTAGGAGTTGAATTTTTGTGGTTTTGTGAAATTGTTGACATAAACCCTGTCATCGATTTATTGTTGAGATTGGTACCGTTGTCGGTGATGATAGACTCAGGAACTCCATATCGGGCTATTATGTCCCTTTTTAGGAAGCGGACTATTATCCCTTTGATGACATTGGTGTATGATGAAGCTTCTACCCACTTGGTGAAGTAATCGATTGCTACCAGTATGAATCTGTGGCCATTGGACGCTGTTGGAGTGATAGGGCCTATTATGTCGATTCCCCACATGGAGAAAGGCCATG
Source organism: Laguncularia racemosa (assembly GCA_037954665.1). Taxonomy (NCBI): domain Eukaryota; kingdom Viridiplantae; phylum Streptophyta; class Magnoliopsida; order Myrtales; family Combretaceae; genus Laguncularia; species Laguncularia racemosa. Next base: position 7,177 of record JBBMOL010001073.1, read on the forward strand.
GTGCCGATAACAAATGTAGCTCATTGGGTGGAGCATTTATCCAGTTTGCGTATACTTGGCACAGATGACAGTGCTTGACATATTTTATGCATTCCGATTCCATGGTTAACCAGTAATATCCTAACCTCATGATTTTTTTGGGCCAGCATGTAACTGGTCATTTGAGGTCCACATACTCCTTCATGTACTTCCTTCATCAGTTCGCATGCTTCATTTTTTGTCCACACATCTCAACAAGGTGGTATCAAATGATCTTTTGTAGAGTATATACTCACTTAATAAGAAATGACTTGCTAACCTTCTGAGTGTTCTTTGGTCATTCTTGCTAGCTGTTTCAGGGTATCTACCTTCTTGGAGGAAGGTCTTGATGTCGTGATACTAGGGCTTGCCATCTTGTATCTTTTCAATTGTTAAACAATAGGCGGACCGACTTTCGATGTTTATTTTCATCGGTTGAACTTCGGCTCCTCCTGTTATCTGGATCATAGATGTTTAGTGTGGCTAATGCATCTGCGAACTGATTTTGATTTCTCGGGATGTACGTGAAGGTGATTGCCTTAAACTCCTCAATTAGCTTTGTCAAGTGTTGATGGTACGTACCAGTTGGGGTCTTTAGTCTTGTACTCCCCTCTTGTTTGTAGTATGATGGACGACGAGTCCCTGTATACCTCTAATTTGCGGACTTCCATTTGGCAGGCCATCTTGAGCCAAGAATACATGCTTCATATTCTGCGATATTATTGGTATAGGGAAATGTAAGTCTCATCGCTGTGGAATTGCGTGCCGTCCGGGGATATTAATACCGCCCCAACTCCACAACCAAAACACATTAGCGACTCCATCGAAAAACAGTTTCCATTTAGCATTATGCTCTATGTCAAAGTTCTCCTACCGACATATCTTCCATTGTCAATATATTCTCATTCGGAAACGGGGCCTGTAGTTCTTGGGAATCTGTCTCGACAGGGTGTTCGACCAACTGATCGGCTAAGGCTTGCCCCTTTATCGAGTTCTGATTTATGTATGTGATGTCGAACTCGGATAGAAGCATTTGCCATTTAGAGATTCTCCCTATTAATGCTGGCTTCTCTGCCAAGTATTTCAAGGGATCATGTCTTGTTAACAGCTCAATATGGTAGTAAAGGGTGTATTGCCTTAGTCGATGCATGACCCAAATTAGCGCACAACACGTCTTCTCCACCTCTAAGTACCACTGTTCCCCGTCTGTGAACTTCTTGCTCAGGTAAATATTGAGCGCTCTCTTCCCTCATCATCTTTCTAACCCCAGCATACATCATATGGATTCAGAGAGTATAGTGAGGTATAGGAATAAAGGTTTTCCTTGTTTCGGGACTATCAAGACTAGAGGTTTTATAAGGTAATCTTTTATTTTCCTGAATGCTTCTTTGCATTCGTCGTCCCATTCTATTGTGGCGTTCTTCTTCAACATACGGAATAGTGGCTGGCATTTGTCGGTGAGCTGTGAGATAAATCGAGCTATATAATTTAATCTTCCCAGTAAGCTTCTTACTTCTTTAACGGAGCGTGGGAAGGTAACTCTAATATTGGACTTACCTTGTCAGGGTCGATTCTAATGCCCTCCTGGCTTATGACAAACCCTAACAATTTCCCCGTTGTGACCCCAAAAGTACATTTTCTGGGTTTAACTTAAGCTGGAATTTTCTCATCGTTTAAACAATTTTCTCAGGATATCTATATGGCTTTCTCCTTCTTTGGATTTGGCTATCATGTCGTCGACATATACTTCAACCTCACGATTGCATCATGTCGTGAAGTATGGCGACCATGGCTCTCTGATACGTTTGCCCCGGCGTTTTTCAAACCGAAGGGCATGACTTTGTAACAGAAAGTTCCCCATGTTGTGATGAAGGTCATTTAGTCTTATCTTCCTCAGCCATTTTTATTTGATATATCCTGAAAAACTGTCCATGAATGAGAAGAGATGGTTTCCCGCAGTGTTGTCTACTAGAACGTCAATACCTTTGGCGTGGCTTGGTTTAAGTCCTGAAAATCTACACATACGCATACTTTTCCGTTCTTTTTCATGACGGGGACTATATTTGCTACCCATTCTGGGTAATAGGATACTTCGATGAACCCTACTTCTAGTAGTTTCTTGACTTCTTCTTTGATTTTTAGTAAGATGTCAGGCCTAAATCTTCTCAGTTTTTGTTTTTTAGGTTTGACATCTTCCCTTGTGGGAAGCCTGTGAACTACTATTGACTGGTCTAGCCCTGGCATGTCACCATATGACCAGGCAAACACATCTGCATATTCCATTAATAGCTCGGTTATCTCACATTTTGCTCAGCACTAAAACTGGTCTCGATTTTGAGGTTCTTAGGGTTTTCCATGCTTCCTAGATTTACTGTCTCCACAGGCTCGTCGATCGAGATTCTGCTTTGTTCATGTTTTAGGCCAATTTTCGTGTATTATTTCGTGGTCTAAGATATCGCCTTCAACAACTGACCCAGCAGCGTTGGAAACGATATCAGCGTTTTTACTTTCTACCTACGTAAAATATCCTTGATGTTTGATGGCAGAAGATCTGAGTAACTAAAAAATGAAATCATATATATAAGAAGGAAAAACAAACTGCAATGGAATTCGATAAATAGTCTCAATAAAAATTTGTTTAATAATTTTTCTCTACTCTTGAGCTAACCTAACGCTACTGATAGGATAACAAAACCAACTGTTCAGAGCCGGATGCTGGTTGGGTGCGCGGAGATGATTTCCCTTTGCCGTTGTCCCTCTTCGTTTATCCGAAGCTCTTGAATGGTATTGCCTTTCGGAAAGATTGTGGAGAGGTGGGATGCACATCTGGGGTTAATCAGCTTCCCCTTCATTCGCCTTTGACACTTCTTGCTTATGCTTCTCTGCGGCCGTAGGAATGTACCCTAGTCCAAACGTCCCGTGTTGCCCCTTTAAACTGATGGCCCTCCTTGCTGGTCACCATGTTCACTTCGTTGAAAATTTGCAACCCTAGGTCTTCTGAACCTTCTTCCCCGATATAAGGTATGGCAGTCTCTTTGTATATGGCGTAGTCCTGCTCGCCCAGTACCGTAACTATATGCCCGCTTGCGATGAATTTAACCTTTGGTGGAGACTAGAGGGGATGGCACCAGCAGCATGTATCCAGGGTCGTCCCAGAAGCAGGTTAAAAGACCTTGGGATGTCGAGGACCTAGAAGGAGATGTGGAATACTTGTGGACCGATTTCCACTGGTAGGTTCACCTCCCCCACAATGTCTCTCTTTGACCCATCGAAGGCGCTGACCACTGTGGAGCTAGGCTTTATGTTGCTTGGATCAACCCCCAATAAGTCGAGTGTTGCCAATGGGCAAACGTTGAGGGATGATCCGTTGTCGATAAGTACCCGGGAGACAATGGTGTCATTGAACCGGACCACTATGAACAGTGGTTTGGTATGTTGGTCTCCCTCTTCTCCTAGCTTTTTTGGAGAGAAGGATATCTGGTCCATTGTGAAAAGGGAGTCCACCACAAGACCTATTTTGTCGGTAGCGATGCCCTCTGGGACTTGAATCTGTTTTAACACTTTGAAGAGTGCTTCCCTGTGAGGCTCGGATGTTGTGAGAAGGCCCCATGAGCGATATCTGCGCTGGAACCTTATTTAATTGTTCCATGATCTTGTATTTGCTGGCCTTAACCACTTCGTAACTGCAGCAAGACCCTCTTCTTCTTTGGTTTTCTCCACATTGGGTTCTTCAGTCGAGCTTTTATACTTTGGATCGTATAATCTGCCCGAGCGGGTGATACCTCCCACTATAGGAGGTCGCTCTTGCTCGAGAGCCTGATAGTCGAACGTTGCAGTCTTGTAATTCTCTGCCAGTATGGGAACATTGAATACATATCTTTTTCTTGGGATTTGTACCTCGGCTGATTGTCCTCATAGCATTGTATAACCCGGGGCTTCTGAGAGTTGATCATGTTGGTAGTCTTCCCTTTTCTTTTGCTGGCTTGTCTTCCTTCTCAAATTCTGGTCCCCATCCACTAGGTGGCCCTTGCTCTGTCGGTGGCATAAGAATAGTCCACCACAGACTGCAATCTTCCGTATGATTCCCCCAAAGTACCGACCGTTGGGTCTCCGGCTAACCACCTCCTCTTAATGTCGCCTTTGGAGTTTCTTTTGAAGCTTGGTAGGATTGCTTCTTCTATTGCTCAGTTGGATTCTGTTTAAGGGCTTCTTTAGGAGCCGAATCTTTCGACGTGATCATGTTGATGGTAGGCTTGTGATTGGGCAGTGGTTGGTGTTGACATTGGGTGCTAGGGCGTTCACGAAATCCAATTATATGATTTCTGCATCAATTAAGTCTTGGATTTTGTGCCAGAGCCTCCAGCACCTATCTGTGGAATGCCCCTCTTGACCCATTGGTTAGCACACTTGAGGCTTGAGTCGAAATTCTTGGGCTTGTATCTGTCGTTGGGGATCTTGAAGCTAATCAAGTTGTCTGCCCTCAACCGAGTGAAGACCTGACTGAGCGGTACGGGGATTGGAGTGAACTGTCACAGGGCCCTGACGGCCTGAGTTTGACTCGTAGTGGGTTGTTGGACTGGGGTACTCTGAGTCTAGAATGTCACACGAGTCCGGCCTTTTCTGCCTTACCGGAATGTACTGTGCTGACTATGGGCTCCTTAACTCTGTTTCCTCTTAAGGCCTTTGTGTTGGTGTGACCTAGAGGCTCCATTGATTGGAGTCTACCGGTGGTGATGACATTCTCGATCCTACAACCCATAGCCATTACCTTTGCAAAACTGGAAGAGGTCTGGCCTACCAGATGCGAAAAGTAGGTTTTGTCCAGGGTATTGACAAATATGGATGTCAATTCCTTTTCAGATATCGGGGTTGCTACCCTGGCGCCTTGGGCCCTCCAGCGCTGAACATATTCCTTGAACGGCTCAGCATGTCTTTTCCGGAGACTCCCCAGGTCGATTATAGATGGGGCGACTTCGATGTTGAACTTATATTGATCATAAAAGGCCTTGGCTAGCTTTTCCCAGGTGTTGACAATGTTGAAGTCGAGGTGGGCATACCAGATCAATGCAGGGCCTATGAGGCTGTCCTAGAATGTCTGGAGCATGAGTTGATCGTATTGAGCATACTTGCTCATTTTCCGGGCATATAGCCTGGTATGCATTTTGGGGCAGCCGGTCCCATCATACTTTTCAAAATATGGGGTCTTGAACTTCTCAGGGTATGCCTCATCCCTATATGCTGGCAGGTTAGTGATTCGGCCTGCTCAAAACCATCAGGACCTTCAATAGTTTGCATCTTGTCATTGAGCTGCTGGAAGAGTCGCTTCTCCATCTCCTTCTGTGTCTCTTCCATTTCCCTTTTCAAATTATCAGAGGTCGGCCCCTGGTTGACCTTCTGCTCATATTCAAAGGCTGGGTTAAGGTGGAATTGATTTCCCTCGTATTCCGGAGGCTATCCCTCCACTACTTTTCCCTTTTTGGCCCCTGAATATTCTTCCTAGGTCGGCTGGGTGTTGCGCAGGAGGCCGATGCTTTCAGTCAAGGTGAACTTGGGCAGCTAGTTGTTGGACCGTTTGCTCTAGGGACATGATCCTAGAGTCCGAGGCAGCTTCAGCATTGGTGTTGTTGCGGTTGCCATTGCTGTTGGCCATTTTTTGTTCTTGAGCGCGTGAGAACCGGGCTTTTAGGAGGTTCGGTTGCTTGGAAGCTATTTTGATACGTGGATCCGTATTTTTTATTTTAGTGTGATGAATGCAAGAATGATATGCATGTGTCATGCGGATGCTAAAAGATAAAAGGGTTGACAACTGATTGACAATGTAATACTGAAACTTTACTTTTATTAATATTGAAAATTTTGGAGTTCAATTATCAAAATAAAAGATTACAAATAATGCTCTACTTCCTAGCTCTTTTAGTCTTCTGTTGTGGAGGCTTAGACTTCCCACTGATGACGGCTTCTAGTTCCTTGAATTTTGTCTTGGCACTTCTCCAATTGTGCTTCTAAGGCCTTGTTCCTTTGGTCAGATTCCTTGAAGCGTCCATTCCAGATGTCTTTCTTATAATCTGCAGCTTCGAAGTACACTTCCATCCTGGCCTTGACCTGCTCTAGGTAGATTTCTGTCTCTGGATTGATCTTGTCTGGTCTTGGCTGAGTGACGTCTGAAAACCGATATGCTCTTTCCCCTGTCTGGTATAGCTGGCGGATTACAAACTCTCTGGTGGCTCGGTGTTTTCCCACTTCGCCATCTAACTCCTCGAGGTCCACATTCGGGCTTTCGATTCTGGCTTCCCAAAGTGCTTTGACCTCTGCCAGCTTAGCAAACTTCTCGGCTACTAACATGTTCGGATCTTGATACTCAAAGGTGACTGCTTCGAGCGAGGGCCGATAAACTATGTCTTGGATAGTACCAAATTGGCGGACTACTGAGTTTGGGTGATATTCGATACATCCATTGATCCCGATCAAAGGTACGGCTTGGAGGTTACTGCAGGTCAAGATGATTTTGTCACAGCAACTCCACCTGGCTATCCATAAAATATCTTTGGTACTAAAACTCCTAAGTAGCTCTACCCAACTGTGGCGGGTGAGGTCGTCGGGTAGCTTTACCTTTTCTATACATGAATCCACCAGATCCACCTGTTGGGCTTAGGGTTTTCCTGACCATGTTCAGCCCGAAGCACTTGAGGTGGCTTACAAACCATATTAGCAGAAGGTTGAGGCTGGAGCGAATGGGATGCCCATGGCCTTTCTTCTTAAAGAAATTCAGGTTCCGGATTTGTTCAGCTAGTAGAGCCGGGATGTAAGATCTTCCCTCAAGAAATTGGGCCACCAGCTTTGCAACCCTGTAGTGAATATAGAAGGTCCGATGGGGAACAATATGGTGGCGAAGGCTGTCAAGATGAAAGCATTCACCCTTCTCTGCCTGTAAGTCTTGGGTCCCCACATAGGATGTCCTTTCTATCCCCATTGTCCTCTCGGGCGATGAACCGGCTTCTAAATCATCCATACGTATACAATACCCATTACAGTCTGCCAGGGCTTTGTTGACTGCTGTTTGTGGATGCCTAGTAGTCTGTTGAAGGTACCAGCCTGGCCCGACCTCGAGGTCTAGCATATAGATCTGATCGGTTAGTGCTGGAGCCTGTAGCAACTGGGTGTACTCCTCTAGGGTAAGGGTGATCTCATGTGGCCCGATGAAGAACGCAGTGGGCTCGATTTCCCATAATTGGAGCATGGCCCGTACCAACGCAAATTCACCTCTATCTTGTCAGTGAGAGGATGGGGCCGATCTTTTGCTGGATGAAGGCCTGCTCCTCTGGGTTGTACAAGGTAAACCAATGGTCCAATACCAATTTGGGTCCAAAGGTTTGTACACCCGAATCTCTTTTGCGGAAGAGGCGGTCGACTGCGCTGCTAGCCATCTATTACAATAAGAAATCGCCTAATTACAAACAGAACTATGAAAGCATTACAGGGAAATAGACTTGAACTCCATGAAGAAAATAACAAACCATTACTTGTCATCAATTGTCAACCCCTTACGATGTTATGTATGCAAGTAGGTTGGTTCTAACTGGTTCCCGAACTTATGGCCTCCCGCATTCTCGAAGAAATGGATCTCAGGCCATATCGAAGCATAGGGTGGGGTAGCCTAATCAGTTCCGAACGGTGAACCAACTCACTTCGCCTGAAACCTACACAATGGCTCTCCGTCTTAGGTTTTCTAGGACGGTCCAGGTTTGACCGCATCTACTCACACAGATACATGCATGCAAACCCCCCGCATAAAGAAAAACTGAAAATCTAACTAAACCTTGAAAGGTTAGCAACAGAGTAAAAAAATGAAGCACATTTCTTAAAGATAACAATTTGAAGAGATGCAGGTGGCTAGCCTACTGGCATGGGTCCCCAGCAGAGTCGCCATCCTATCGAGCCTAATTTTTTATTTCCCATTCCTAATTCGATCTAGACTAGACCATATGCTCATCTAATATAGATCCTCGACTTGAGTTAGGAATTTCGTTTGATTTTTGGAGTCGCCACCCAACTGTTGTTGGGAAAATTGAATTAAGACTAAAGGAGCGGATTAGTCTTAATTTAGACTACTAGTCGTCGTTATTTCCTCTTTTCGTTTTTGTGAAAAGAGAAAAGGGAAAACCAGAGTTTCTAAGTCCGGAGGCTAACGTATTAAAACCTTTTACAGTTACCACCTAATCTCCTAAAATTGTTTATATTTAGAAATGTGTTTCATTGTGTTTCTGTTACTTTTTATTATGTTTTTGAATTATTTTCAAGAAAAATGATTTTTCATTCATTTTATGGGTTGACCCGAATAGGTGCCTACGTACTTGCTACTCAGGATCAAACAAGCCGTAGTTCGCTTTTTCTGAAAACTTTAAGTGTGTTTGTGAATTTTAATTTTTGAAATCTCATTTGATTTATGTTCTTACCATTTTTGGGATTTTTCTAAAAACTCTAAGCCTAAGCTTTAATCTGATTTTTGAAAATGATTTTTTAGGGAAAAAATATCAATTTTGGATTTATTTGAAGAAAATGATTTTTCTAAGTGCTAAAACTCATGATTCTTTTATAATTTTTGAATTTTTTATTAATTTTCATGATTTTTTTATGCTTTTTATGATTTTTATGATTTTTTTTGTGTTTTTTGTGATTTTTTGGGATTTTTGTGATTTTAGGTTGAAAATTTTATCCTAAGTTAATATCTATCCTATTTTGAAATCTAGAATTTTGTTATTATTTTTCTACATTTTATATATATATATTATATATATATATATATTTATTTCCTAAAAAAAAAACCTAATTCCTACATTTTTCCTATTTATTGAAAATATAACAAAAGCAAATAAATAAATAACCAAACAAATAAAAATAATAAATTTAGAATAAATAAACAAAATAAACAAAATAAAATAATTAAAAAAAAATTCGAAAAATCCGACTTACCTGGATCCGGGTCGGTGCGCGGGTCGAGTCGAATCGGTCAAATCGGACTCGGCAGCAGAGAGTTGCTCGATCACGGCGTTCCGGCGGTCTTTTGCGGCGGGTGAGATGTCGAATCCTAGATTCTCGAGGGTGCTGAATCCAATGGTGGTGGCGGTTCACTCCCAGAACGTCTCCTTACGGTGGCTCCAACTCCGGTCGGTGGTCTCGCTTCAAACTTCTCTGGTGTACTCCGATTTGCTCCTTTCTCTCACTTTTTCTTCGTGCTTTGGCTTCCTCCTGTTCTCCTCTATTTATAGGCGTCCGGAAACCCTCTTGGATAAGCTCGAATCGGCCGATTTGGATAAATCCGAATTTCTTCCGTTTTAGATTTGATTTTATCTCGGCGATTTGATGTTGATCTCTTGTTTTTCTTTGATTTATCTTATGGATTTGGCTTTATCTTGACCGTAATCTAGACGATTAAAAAAAAAAAACGGCCGATTTCGCCTTCGTCGGACTTGCTCCGGCTTCTCCTCGCATTTGTCCTGGTGAGGAAGACGATCACGCGCGACTCGCGTGATTTCCTTCGACTAATCACACGCTGCCACGTGGCAGCTCTAGGGAAAAGACAAAAAAGTTTTGGCCGAGCGCATGCGGGGGGATTCGAACTCACGACCTTCAGCCTTCACACGGTCCCAACATGCACGCACGAGCCAGTTGAGCTGGCCCAATTTCCCGATTTTCTTTATATCGCAAATTGTACATATGCGATGCAATTTTTCCATTTTTTTGTATTTTTGGAATTTCAAAAATTTGTAAAAATTATTTATCCCTTATTATTACCATTCTTGAAATCATTTTTCAAAATTATGGGTTTTCCTATTTATTTTTATTTTTTTGAATATTTTTAACTATTTATGCTAAATTAGGAAAAATTTGGAAAAAATTAGGAAAAATTGAAAATTGATTATTATTGATTCCTAGGGCAAAAATGGGGTGTTTACACCTGCCATGATTCCTAAAATGCAATAGAAAAAAACTTAAAGGTTACTAGAAAATAGAAAAGAACATTGAAATATAATCTAAATTTCCAAAACACAACATTCAAAAAGAGGAAGAGAAAGATAGATAAATCTTGAGCAAGACTTAATCTAGAAATTTTTATTCATCATAACTGGCAGATAAGCACCCGAGATACATGTGCATAAATTTAATGTAGCAACATAATAAAATTTATAAGATAACATGCTTACCATATCAAACTATTTAACATGTACAATGTAATAAATTATGATGAGAAAATTATGGATGGATTTTACGATGCCCATGGTATTAAATCTCAGTACAGTAGTGCAAGGGAAGATGCCATTGTTGGTGGATCTCCAACCAATTTCTATTTTAGATAGTGTAGATTATGAGGTGATAATGGTGAATTGCCTAGTAGACTCTGAGTTGCAGCAGCTTGAACAATAGGGCAATTGCCGTGTCTCGAGAGTGTCAAGCTGCTAGCATGGTCCTAAATTATCTAGATTGATTCAAAAAATTGTTGAAATGGTTATTCAAACAATGGGAGGCTATGTCGGTGATGCCGATGAGATGGCTAAAAGATGGAAAAGCCACAAGTTATGAACTTCAAAGTTCGCGTAATAGTAAGATTCTTCACTTGGAATGCTCAATGTTAGATTATCACGTGCCTTACTTTTTAAGGTGTAGGTAGACAAGATAGATCTTCCTGTAAGCTGGTGAAGAGAAGCTACTATAGTGGTATTGATGACGAAGTTGTCCACTTGATTAAGTTTGAAACTGGGTGGTATGATGCTTAAATTTAAGTCTTTGTTTAGTTATCATTTTCTGCAAGACAGGCATTTCCTATTGTCATATATCTTATAGAAGTCATCTGTCTACACCATGGGAACTGAAAATATTTTAGCTGGCTTTGGTTTATGTCACTCCTTTTTCTTCAATCTTAACCAAACAAATGGAAAAGCTTCTAAGCCTATTGGGCATATGCCCAAATTCTGTAAAATCTACCTAGCATATTATTAGAGGCAATATTATTGCAGTGGTGAAGGAACTTGTCTCTTTGGGTAATTTGTTTTCAGAATAAGCATACTAGCACCCCTCTGGTTCATAAAATAGATAACCCTTCTGAATGGTGAATTTTTTACCCAATAGTAGCTATAATTACCCCTACAAGGGTATTCCCAAATTGCTACCATTTGGGTTGAAGGTAGTAATATTTGGCTGCCAACAATCACCTTTTGTTCCTAGAAGAAAAATAATTGTAATATCTTTATTGCTCAAGAATTAGTTCACAACCATCATCTGCAGAAAAAGAAACTAATACATAAATAGTCTACAAAATGTGTGAAATTAAAAAAAAAAAAAACTATAATAATACACTATATATATGGCAACTTCTTCAATAAAACAATATAATTACAATTATTTTAGTATACTTTTACAATATAATTACAATTATTAATGGAGGGATATGGTACGTTGAAATACCAAATAGGGAAAATGGTGAATTCAAAGCCAAAATTTTATCAACATTATAAAAAGTATCCGTCAAATTATGAATTCATCTAGCAAGAAACGTAGAATGCAATCAACCCATCATAGACAGACATATTAATGATATTTAAGAACACAACCTCTTTTAATGGATATAACTTAATGGGTTGAATACAAAATTCAGATAATGCATCAAAAGTCATTACTTATCTTTCTTAATACAAAAAAAATTTCCAAAATTCCAAATCAATCGTAAAGAATTTATATACAAATGAATGGAAGTCTTTAGAAGGGAGGAAAAGAGAGACACTCTGTCTTGCAATAGGAAAAAGGGGCTTGTAGACATATAGATATACCAATATCATACGATTACTTGTTGTTGATAAAAGAAACTGATGTTTAAAATATAAATTTGAAAGATATTAAGGAAAGTATTAATGAAGAAGAAAGGAGAATTTCAAACCTTAACTTTTTATGGGAGATATTCAATTCTGTTTTCTATATGTAAATCATATATGTTATATTGTGCAATATACAATTTTCTAAATTTTTAGATTACTAAAATGTGCTGCATAAAGATAAAAATACATCCCTTACAACATTACTTAAAATGATGATCATGCATGGGGATGAAGGATCTATGAGAGCTATCAAATAACACCATATAGAAACCATTTTCTATTAACATTCAATAAGATAGACATGTATACAAGATAAGGAGACAGTGAGCGTGATAGAGAAGACGTACACAACACACACACACACACACAAAAGCCGATATATTTGCTTGGATTGTTAACTAATCGGTTATCAAAAAGTAGTAGGAAAAATGGGGTGTGAGAATATATATTGAAGCTATATGTTTAGGATGTGGAATTGAATAATTATGTATTCCCTTAATACAATAGATTAAGTTTCCTCCATGGTTAAATAATTTCCCAAAAATCATCAATAGCCTTCATAAGAAGGTGCAGTCTCAAATCGAGAAACAGAGCATAGATTCAAACATATAATTGTTTTTCTTTCCTCCAAGCTCAAGCTTTTTTGTGTCATATTTGGTTTCACGCAAGACATGTTAAAAGCAGTTGCACCAGGATCAAATTCTTCATAAGAACTGCTTATTGTGAGCAAAACAAGATGATTGTCAAAATTTCAGTATATATAACCACAATTTAGTAAAACAGAGAAAGGATCACTTTCAATAACAAATGCATCAAATGTAGAAAGAAAGCTGAATAAAATCTTCCAACTTTACATAAATGCTTACTTCTAATTCACCTCCAAAATATACCAATATCAATTTCAGAACATAAACATGAATAACACAAGTTCAACCAGCTCTTGTTCTTAACTCATAATGATACTTTGGTTAACATGAATCAAATTCCATGAAACTCTATGGATTTACTAAGATCCTATAAGGACACTATAGGTGCAAGAAAATTGTATTCAAATGCAAGCTACATTGTTGGATGATAAAAAACACTTTGTACTCATGATTAAGGAGTCTATTAATCTTAATGATTATTAAGTGACATATTTTCACATTCATGTGTTCAAATTATTTCTTCAGTTCCTTATGAAGCAATACAATCACTACTAAACCACAAGGATAAATGGCTTTATCAAAGTGAGAAAAAAATTAAAATACATACTAATAGCCAATAAGACCGACAAGTATAAATTTATATATAACCCTGCAAAGAAATCTTGTAACATGACTTTAAGAGTCCCAAAGCATATGAAGCAATCCATATACAAAATACTAACAATTGAACAACCAATACCAAAATCATTGAAGGTATGTCAAAAAGATCAGCAGAGGAAAAAATAAAAAATCCATGTGGATTAAGCTAGCATGTGGGGCTTTTATATAGCTTCATTTTCTCTACTTACATTTGTTTGAGTTATATTCAATAACCATTTTTCACATTGCAATACAAATCGATTTTTTAAGAAACAGTAATGTCTCCAGAAATTTCAGTACTCATCGAAATAAGGCATATACGAAATCAATTAGCCATTTTCCAATTTTCCACGACTATCATTAGTTCACTCAAATAATCTTGCATAGAATCATGATGGGTATTATCAAAATCTAAAACTCTAAGATGAGCAAACCCAATTGGCACGAAAATAAAATAATAGTAATAATAAAATAAAAAAGAAGAAGAAGTAGCAATCACTTACCAGAATCAGTAGCTGTTGTTGGCAGTGGAAATGTAGATATGATATTATGGCAATGGCAAAGCTGAAGAGGAGATGAAAGTCGCAGTGTTTTTTGCCCTCTTTGTTTTTGTCGATGAAAACAAGAAAGAAGATGGAGCGTGTGATGTGAATAAGATATTAATTATTAATTATTTAATATATTCTCACTTGGTAAAATAATTAATAATAATAAAACACACTTTTCTGAGCTCGGGAAATACTCTTTTTTTTTTTCAATCCCTCTAAATTGAGTTGAGGGTACTATGAAGATTCTAGAGTGTTGGTTCAATCACAATATCAGGAAAACATATTTTACTTATTGGTGTCCATTTTATTTTTTTCAAATTTTGATTAAAAAGTAATTAGGGATGATATTTGAATTTAGCAAAATAACATATTATTATTAAATTTTATCTCTATTTAATTCTCTTATATTTCAAATCTTAATAGTATTTTTCCTTTTTTACTTTCCCTATTTACACAAATATAGCTAAGCTATATCGTCTACCAAATGATCCTAACAATTACGCAAAAGTTGGAAGGTCCATTAATTGAGTATTTGAATTACAAGAATTTTTTTATATTATTAATATTAATTGTACACTTATAAAAAATGAAGATAAAAATTATAAAAATATGACCTATATTTTGAGGTTTTTGTGAATCTATGATCTATATTTTATTTTTTGAAGTACATAATTTGTGTTTTATTGGTACATGTTAGATGCTAATTAAGTGACACATATATATTTATGATTGGTCAATGATAATCAATTAATTACAATGATACTATTAAATAAATTTAGTACAATGATACATTAAAAATGATAGAAAAAATGTGTTTAAAAATGAAAAAAAAAAATCATTTTAAAACTTATAGCCATTTTTCCAACCATCCCAAGGTTTAAGGATGATCAACCACCACAAGAGGTTGTGCAATCTTCTTAAGATTGTTGCCGACCAATTTTGAACCTTGAGATAGCTAGAAAACAACCTAAAATATAGTGGGACTTGACTTGTTCATGATGATAGATAGTCACCACTACCTTCAAAATTAAAAAAAAAAGAAGGAAGCAATGGGTCAAATCCATTGAGTTGCCATTGGATAGTGAGAACGTTATAATTTCATGAGTTTTGTGTCATTTTCTAATTTTTATTTTTTTTTTTATATTTGACAATAGTGAGGGTTATCCACTATCATCGATAGTTTATAGACTTATAATTAGTGGTGGGTTGTGATTTGCTACAATTATTTTTTAGTATTTTTTTAATTTATTATTATTTTTATTATATTATTTAATTAGATTCCTTTAATAATAACATTATTTTATTAAGCTAATTATCATAAATTAATTTAAAATTAATACATGTTCCTTAATCACTATTAGCATATACTAATAAAACATAAGCAATGTAATAATAATAATAATAATAATAATAATAATAATAATGTTGGTTATAAGTCTCTGAAACTTCTTCAAAATGCTAGTGATCATTTTGCAATTTTTCAAAAATAAGTATATAATTATATATTTTTTTGGGGTTAAATTCCTTAAATTCATTAATACTAACCTAATTGAAAATCTTTTTTGTGGATACTCATGAAAGGAAAAAAAAAAGGTATAATGAAAGTGGTCCATACTACATGCGATATGATGACTGTGACCGCAGACCAAAAGCAAAAAAAAATTCAAAGCTTTGACCATGGATCCTAAAAATCCGAGAATGAGACTGGCGGCATTATACGGAACCTAGAGTTCTAGAGCTATAGAGCCAGAGTTAGAGCCATTGTTTGTAATAACCACGGCGAGGGTTTGGATGTGCCCATCTAATAAGGAAGGGAGTCTCTTTCCAAGAAGATCGTGTGTTTGAGCATATCTCTCTCTCTCTCTCTCATGTTGATAGTTAGGTTTGATAATAGTTCAATCCCCATTGTGTTCCTTCTTGCTTTTGTTCTTTTTCACAGGCATGCACTATACTTAAAATAACTTCAAATCAATTAAGACTTGATTAAGAAAATCTTTAGAGTAGGGAAGATTCTAATAGCTCTTAACCAAGCTTAATTCTGCTTAATATTTAAGTAAAGTGATGCTTTCATGTATAACGGTATTATCATAAGTCTATATATTACAACGTATAAGATAGTATCAAACATTACAATAAAAAAAAAATTAAGGTTTTATTTATACTCCATTCATTTTATACAAACAAGCCTTGTACTTAAAAGGAAAGTAGTAAATAACACAATTTTGATGAATAAGATTCTTTACTATTATAAAAATAAAAGGGGAAACATGAAAAGATAATTATAAAATTAAATCATCTAAAAAGGGTAATTTATCCATACTTATATATCAATTGTAGGATAAAGCTACATTAATCCTCATTCAACTTGAAAAGGATGTAGAGAAGTCAAATTCAGAAAAACGTATAATATCTATTCTATGATGTGCAAAAGTGTCCCAAAAGGCTTTTCATGATCTTAGTTTTTGGCTGGTAATCTTATTTTCTATTTCTGGTTTTAGCGATGGGATATATTAGGATTGATAAGATTTGATTTTTGTATTTAATACTTATCCTATGGGTGATCCGATCCAACATTAGCATGAGATCCACAATCATACGATTATAAAAACTAAAAGGCATCTCTTGTCGTTGATGTGGACCAAAAGTTGATCTTAGAGAGAAGAAGATTGGCTGGATTTTCTTATCTTTTCTTACGTAAAACCTCTACGTCTTAAAGGTACGCTAAAGGTATAAAATCCACGTCCAAGCACTGCCATTTGTGGCTAATTTTCCAAGAATAAATGACAATGATCAAGGTTCAATGCCACTAGCCTATGTTGAAGTCCATTGGTTTTCTCGATCCATAAATAAGAGGGTTGGGAAAAATAAGATTTATCCAAATGCAATCTCTTGGAGAATCCTGCTTTCATTTTCGCTATAAATAAATGGAATTTTGTATGGTTT
This sequence comes from Laguncularia racemosa, assembly GCA_037954665.1. NCBI lineage: Eukaryota > Viridiplantae > Streptophyta > Magnoliopsida > Myrtales > Combretaceae > Laguncularia > Laguncularia racemosa. The sequence goes on from JBBMOL010001073.1 coordinate 23,839, forward strand.
TACCTTATTATTTTTAATGGAATTGGTTCACTTTAATTTTATCGTCATAATCTATATTAATAGGATAATTAATGGTAGAGATTTAATATACGTAACTAATGGTAATATTTAGAAAAAATCATGAGGAGGCCACAACATGCATACCGGAAGGAAACATCACAGCTGACTTTTGTATTTATTTGATAGAGGGTTTTCCTAGTTTTCTTTTAATTCATTTTTTAGTTTATTTGTAAATAATTAAAGCATCCACGCTAACTATAAATAAATAAGTTAATTCATATAAAAGTTTGAAGTTTAGGGATTTTTAGTTTCTATGACAAATAATAAGTTTTCTATTTCCTTTCTTTCTTTTTCTTTTTTCTTTTTAAAAAAATTGTTATGGATTTCTTTATTCCCTAATAAATTTTATGCTTAATATAATCATTAATTAAGTTCAATTGTTGGGATATTGGGTTGATGATTTATTGTATTTATTATATTAAGCATTTGAATATTTGTGTGTTCTTGATTTTTGGTTCATCGAGCATGTATTTTATATCATACGAAATGTGTTTTAGATTGGGTCAAAGTTGAAAAGAGTAAAATTAATTTAATCAATTCTATAATAGTCTATTATTGGACTACAAGTAAGACATATGCATTATAATCAAGCTAGGTTTAAAACATATAATAGCTGTCGAGTCTAATTTTTGAATTTCCCATTCCTAATCCGATCTAGACTAGACCCTATGCTCATCTAATATAGATCTCGACTTGAGTTAGGAACTTCGTTTGATTTTGGAGTCGTCACTAACTGTTGTTGGGAAGATTGAATTATAGACTTAAAAGAGCGGATTAGTCTTAATTTTGGGACCATAGTCGTCGTGATTTCTCTTCTCGTTTTTGTGAAAGAGGAAAAGGGAAAACCAGAGTTTCTAAGTCTGGAGGCTAACCTATTAAAACCTTACGGTTACCACCTAATCTCCTGAAATTGTCTCTATCTAGAAATGTCTTTTATTTTGTTTCTGTTGCTTTTTATTATGTTCTTGAATGAATTATTTAAAAAAATGATTTTTTTATTTCATTTTATGGGTTGACTCGAATGGGTTACCTACGTACCTGCTATTCAGGATCAAACATGTCGTAGTTCGTTTTTCCTGAAAATCTTAAGTATGTTTGTGAATTTTAATTTTGAAATCTCTTTTGATTTATGTTTTTATCATTTTTTGGGATTTTTCTAAAAAATCTATGCCTAAACTTTAATTTGATTTTCGAAAATGATTTTTAGGGAAAAAACATCAATTTCGAATTTATTTGAAGAAAATGATTTTTCTAAGTGCTAAAACTCATTTTTTTTCTATTTTTTATAATTTATGAATTTTTTATGAATTTTTATGATTTTTTTTTATCATTTTTATGATTTTTATTATTCTTCCACAATTTTTTTATAATTTTTCAAAGTTTTCATGATTTTTTATTATTTTTATTATTATTATTTTTTTCTTATGATTTTTTTATTGATTTTATAATTTTTGGGAATTTTTGTTAAAAATTTTATCCTAAGTTATTATCTATCCTATTTTAAAATCTAAAGTTTTATTATTATTTTCTAATATTTTTTTGTTATTTTTCTACATTTTATTACTTATTTATTTTTTAATTACTATTTTTTATTATTAAATCTTAAAAAATCTAATTTCTAACATTTTATTTATTGAAATATAAATGAAATAAAAATAAATAATAACTAAATAACAAACAAATTAATAAATAAATAACAAACAAGAAATCAATCGGACTAAATAAATAAAATAAATTGGAAAAATCCAGAAAATCCGACTTACCTGGATTCGGGTCGGTGCGTGGGTCGGGTCGGATCGATCGGATATGGCAGTGGGGGGTGCTCGTTGACGGCGTTCGATGGTCGTTCTCAGCGAGTGAGGTGTTAAATCCTAGGTTATCAAGGGTGGTGAATCCAATGGTGGCGGTGGTTTGCTCCAGAAACGCCTCTGGTGGTGGCTCAGCTCCGATCGGCTGTCGTGACTTTGGTTCTCCTCTGGTGCTCTCCGATTCACTCATTTCTCTCACTTTTTTTCTGTCCCTTGGCTTCCTCCTCTCCTCCTCTATTTATAGGCGCTTGAACTCGAGCTGGATAAGCTCGGATTTCCTCCGATCGAAGTAAATCGGATCGACGGTTAAATGAACCAACTCCGATTCGTATAAATCCTTTGATTTGTTGAGATTTGATTCCAATTTAGATGATGCTTATCTCAATTCTGTTGAATATCTGTCGGATTTGTGCAAAAAATCGAATCGAAACGGCCGAAATTCGAATTTTTCCCCTTGCCGGCGATCTCGGACCGAGGTTTGAAAACGATCACGCGTCCGAGTGCGTACGTTCCCTCCAGCCAATCAGATGCTGCCATGTGTCCTGGGTAAATGAAAAAACACAAAACGCGGAAACTGCTTCCCCCGAGTTTCGAACCCACGACCTCGCACCCACTTAGCCACGGCTCGAACCAGTTGAGCTAGCTCTTTTTCCTGATTTTGTTAATTTTGCAAATTGCATATATGCAATGCGAATTTTTTTTTTTTTGAAATTTCAAAAATTTGTAAAATTATTTATTCCTTATTATTGCCATTTCTGAAATCATTTTTCAAAATTGATGTGTTTTCCTATTTATTTTTTATTTTTTTGAATATTTTTATTTATTTTTGCTAAATTAGAGAAAAATTAAAAAAAATTGAAAATTGATTATTATTAATTATTATTAATTCTTAGGGCAAAAATGGGGTGTTTACAATAGCTAATTAACTAATTAATCTTTTTTAGGTATAAAAAGATTAGTTTAATTAATTAGGGTAATTCACACTTTAGGAGAAGGTGATTACTAAGCTTTAATACTTTGATAAATTGGAAGAGAACTCAAAGGAAATAATATAAACCAAGTAAGTATCCAATAATAAAATAAAATAAATTTTAACATCATGATCGGCAACTTGTCATCCTAGTATTTCATTTGCTTGTTCATTGATTTTATCCTTTAGGTGTTGGTACTCCCATATTTAATATTCATTAAGAGTATATTTAGATTTTATAAGTTAGTAAAGTTTGTTTAGCCTAGATATATAAGACTAATATATAGATAGGAACTAGGCCTTATCCTTGTGAGTTTGACTTGATCTAACTAGAATTATTAGTGCACATGCCATCTAGTGTACTTGCTAACATTAATTTCTCTTTTGTTTTTAAAGGAGTGGTTACTTTGTATCATATTGTTTTAAAACAAAAGTGGCTTTATTTGTATGCAATGTGGCATATGTTTGTATTTGTGTGCAATAGCTTATTAAGAATTTCATGACTTATCCTTTTAAAATTTTAAATGTTTGTATTTGGCGGAGCACTTTTGCTAAGGTTTTTACTTGTAACTTCTACTTAGCTAAAAACTTTAGATTCCTAAAGTATTGTGGGCATCAAATCCATCATGGATCATTAGGAAAATGGGGTTGAGGACTGTAAACCCATCTTTGGGGTTCTTCTTTCCTCTATTATTTTCTTTTAAATGGATTATATTTATTTGTGTTGTCTTCTTTTTAAAAAATAAAAAGCTCAACTAGGTTTAGTAGGATTATGGTACAATTTTAATGATTTATGTGATTATTGACTTTTTTAAAAATTTGGTTTTAAGTTTAAATTTTTGTTTTGACTATTCTAGTTCTTTTTCATGTAAAGTTTGCTTCTTAAATAGTTTTTTATGAAACAAGACTCTTTTATTTGAGAGGGATTTGGGGTTTAAATAAATTTGATATAAAATTATTTTTCAAATAGAAAATGTTTTTTAATTTAATTTTAGGTTCATTCACTTAAGGCGATTGGATTTGGATTATGACATGGACCAGCAAAAGTCTAAAATGCTATAGAGTAGCTAAATTTGTGTTAGGGATAGTATAGAAGAATACTCAAAAGGGATGTTTTTCAATAACTAAAAATTTTAAACAACTGAAGGGAAAGGAGTTTAAATGAATTTTTTAAAATTATTAATTAGTCTCTTTTAAAATTGATAATACAAAGGATGGGAAAATCATGATTCCTACCTTAAATTTAGTGTTCTTATGTAGTAATCCATAGTTAGTTGATTAGTTTAATTTCTATCGTTAACACCAAAATTTTATTTTAACTTGCTTGGGGTTTAAAAATACTATAATCTAATTTTTAGTTAATGTCCTAGGGAAATAAACCCTTGACTATTAAGCACATGTAATGATAAAACATAGTCGAAAACAAAAAACCACTTTACCCCAAAAATTCTATGCCAGATGGTCCTAGGGAAGTGTACATAATGTTTTTTACCTTTAACAAAAACTTAAGAGCTTGGATGTGGGAACATGAGGGGATCGCTACATCAAGAGTTCAAGAGTCAAAGTCCAAGACCGTTTGGTTTTGGGGCCCAATGACAAAGAGGGTAAGCGGATGAGAAAAGCTTTGCAAGGTTTAGTGATGGAGCTGCAAGAAAAGGGAAACCGAGCTTTAAAAGGGAGAATCCTTTTTTTTTTTTTTTTTTTTTTTTTTTTTTCCGGTTCCCCCAAACGGCCGTGTTCATGCCGTGTTATTTAACCGGCTTAACAGCACGGCAGGGGCCCAAACCGTGGTTCTAAAATTTCCCCACAGAAGAAAAGGGCCCAAAAAGGGCGGGGTGAATTTTAAACCGTGTCTACGCATCTTATTATTTTTTTCCCGGGTTTTTTTTCCCTTTTTAAGCTTTTTACGGGGAAATTTTAAAAATCCCCTCTTGTCAAAACGCTGGGGTTACGATTTTTAAGTTTTGAATACACTTTTTTGAGGGTTTTCTCTCTCTTTGTTCTTTCCCAAAAAAAACTCTTTGTTTCTTCAATCAAAAGCTTGGGAAATATCTTGATAACTTATTTTTCAAAAAACAGGGTGGTTGGGGTCTAGTTCGTTCCCGCTTGTAAAGCGATTTTTGGGGGATCCGTTTTCAAATCACGTCGTCGGGTTCTAGGTTTAATTCCCTAGGGTTCGATCATTTGGTATCAGAGCTTCGGTTCTTGATTAAGTAATTCTACCTTTTTTTTTAATTTCGTTGTCTTCGTTTTAAAAAAAAAAAAATTGTTTTTTTTCCCGTGGAAATTCAAGTCTTTAAATTGTTACCTGTTCGTTGTTCATCTGGAAATTCGTATTAAAAAAAAAAAAAGAAAAAGGAGAATTCGTATAAAAAAAAAAAAAAAAGAAGAAAAAAATTTTAGTAATTAGTTTTTATAGCCTCTTCTTTCGTTGTATTCAATGTGCCCCTAATTGGAGTCCTTGTCGTATTTTTTCTTAATTTGGTGTTGACTTGGAATCGTTTGTTTGAAAGGTTGAGTTCCTTAGTGGTTTATGTTAAAGAAATTTGATTGAGTTTGATCAAAGGGTATAAGAGCGATTTGTGAGGATATCTATTTATTGAGAAACACGGTAAATTCAATATGTGGTGTAAACAGGTGAGGGAGTGAATTGTGAGGTTTTATATTTTTGTGTGTTTTTCAAACCCTTTTGTTGTAGAATTGTCTAGCCCAAAGTCCTATGTGGAGGAAGGGGGCGTAGATAATAAACTGATGTTTGAGGCATTATCGGTGGATGGGGAAAAATGATGAGTGCTAAAAGGGAGAAAGTCATGAGGGTTAGATAGATGGAGAGGTGGGGAACCGTAGTAGTAATTTTTGGGGGAAAAACCCAAAAGGCTTTAAAAATTTTAGTATAAAAGGAGGGGGGTACTGATTCGGGGGGAATAGGTTTTTCATGGGGGAAGAGATACCCAACGGCGAGTGGAAAATTTGGGTGTATTAAGATGAAGATACCTTCCTTTCAGGGAAAAATTATCCAGGTGTATTTAGAGTGGGAAAAAAAAAGTGGCCCAAAGTATTTTTTTTGTATAATTTAAAGGAGGAGAAGAAGATAAAGTTAATGCGTTTTGAATTTTTGATTATCCCGTGTGTGGTGGGATCAGCTGGTGGAAATGGAGAAGGTATGGTGAGACCCTGTTAGCCTTGGACTGAGATGAAAACAATCTGCGAAGGATTTACCTAGTCACTATTACAGGGTTTGATGGGAAATTAAAAGGGTTGACACAAGGGTCCAGGAGGTAGGGATTTTTTAAAAAAGAGATGGGAAGCTTGTTTAGGTAACGTGGATGAAGAAGATGAGGCTCAAGGGCTAGATTATTAAGGGGTTGAATGGGAGATCGCTGATGTAGTAGCTCAACAATAGTGGATATTGAGGAATTGTTGCATAAGGCTCAAGGTAGGAAGCAGTTAAAGTAAAAAGGGAAATTTCTAAATCTTGGGCGATTCAACCCTTCATGGAAGTAAAATTGGAAAAAGAAACCAATCGACTAAAAAACCAAAAGAGGATGTAAAAGGCCAAGAGTCTAGTTACTTCTTAAAAGGAAAATCTAACCAAAACCATTCACTAGAACTCGTGTGTCAAATGTTTAGGTGCGGGGGTTTTGGACTATTGCTTCAATGCCCAAAATCAAAGGGCCATGATCTTCGGGATAATGGAGATGTGGAGAGTATTATTTCCAGTGTGTGAATGCCACCATTGGAGGTGGTAGTGTGTGGAGTTGAGGGCCCCGGGTGGGGAATTACTGTTATGGGAGCCTTAGTACTCCCCTTTAAGGATGAGGGTAAAGGGGGTTCAGCGAGAGCATTTTTACACCCGATGTCATGTACAGAAAAAGGTATAGCTTGATCTTTAAAAGTGGTAGTGACTAATGTTCTAGACCTTTTGGTTGAAAAATTTGGATTAAAGACTTTGAAGCATCAAAAACCATCCCGGTTTAAGTGGTTGAAGGGTTTGGGGGGGAAGTGAAGGTGACCGGCGGTTCTTTTTTCTTTCTCTTTGGGGAGCTATCATGATGAGGTATGTTGTGGTAGTTCCCATGCAGGTAGTAATATTGTTGGGGGGGCCTGGCGTTCGATAGGGGGTAATGTTGATGGGTACAAAAACCATTTTTTTTGTCTTTAAAAAAGAGAAATGTGGTTTAACCCTCAAAAAACCATGGGGGGCTTGTGAGGATCAAGTGAGGTAGCAAAGATTTTAGAGGGGAAAATTGGTGGATAAGAAAAGAGTGAAAAGAAAGAAAGAGTGGAGGAAAACACTTGTGAGCAAAGAGAGTGAAGAGTTAAAGATGGTGGAGTTGCAAGAAAAAGTGGGGTTAAGGTCAATGTGGCCAGGAAAAAACTATTTGTACTTTGTTAAGGTTTTGATTTTTCTTTTACTAATCTTAAACTCTTCGTTGCCAAGTGTGGTTGTTCTTTTTTTGGGAAAATGAGGACTTGTTTCCTGGGAAGTACGGGGGTTGCCCCCTAAAGGGGCTTTGGGCCCCCAATTGATTTTTATCCCCAGGTTTTTCCATTCCTAATCGGCCAGCTTATGGGCCAATCCAGGGGGAAACTAAGGAGTTTTAAAAGGCAGGTTGTGTTAGTAGAAAGGGGGTTTGTGAGGAAAGCCCGCCCTGTTTTGTTCCTGTCATCCTGGTTCCCCAAAGAAGGGAGGGAAAACATGGCGGATGTGTTTTGTGTCGAGCAATAACAAGATCACAGTTAAGAAAAGGGCCCATTACCCCTAGACTTGATGATATGTTGAGGTTGCATGGAGCTTGTTTTTTTTCCAAATGTTTAAAGAATGGCTATTAAAAATTTCGCTAAAAGAGGGCGATGAGTGGAAAAGGCTTTTAAAATAAATTGGCTTATTGAGTGGTGGTAATCCTTTTGGACTACAAAGCGTAGACATTTATGGGTTGATGAATCATGTTCTTCGCGCTTTCATTGGAAAGTTTGTTTTTGTATACTTTGATGATTCTTAGTTTACGCCGACTTTAAATGAAAATGTTCAGCATTTACAAAGTTGTTTACTGTTTTACGAGAAAAAAAAGTTGTATGCAAAATTGAAAAGTGCACCTTTTGATGGAATCTGTGGTTTTTCTTGGATTTTTTTGTAGGTGCAGATGGGATTTTTTGAGAAGAAAAAAGGGAAAGGGGACAGGGAGTGGCCCAAAACCTAGGAACGAAGTGAGGTCAGAACTTTCTGGGTTTGAAATTTTTTTTAGGAGGTTTGTTAGGGACTTTTTTTTAAGTGCTTTCCTTTTTAAAAGATCTTTTTAAGAGATGCGGGGTTTAGGTGGACTAAAATGCATGAGGAGGTTTTAATGTTTGAAAGGTAAGTTGACTAAGCACCCTTTTTTCTACCAATTTTGAGAAGGTCTTTTAGATGAATGCGATGCTTTTTGGAAGGGTATTGGTGGTGTTTTGATGCAGGAATCCAAATGATCGCTTATTTTTTCGAAAAAACTCAAAGGGCTGATTAAATTACCGTCTTGACAAGGAGTTTAGCTTTGGTGAGGACCCTTGCAAACTTGGCAACATTACCTATGGCCCAGGAGTTTCATTCTTCGATCATGGGAGCTTGAAGTTTCAAAAAACCCGGTAAATTGAAAAAGAGGCATGCAAGTGGCTGGAATTCATTGGAATTCCCGTATGTGATTAAATACAAGCAAGGAAAAGGAATGGGTGGCTGATGCACTTTCTCGTAGGTACTCCTTTTTACTTCTTTGATACTGGTTGCTTGGATTTGAACTCATTAAAGGGAATTGTATGAACTGATGTGTTTTGGGTTTAAATTTTGGGCGTTGGTGAGTTGGTATGCTGACTTTTTAGGATGATGGGTACTTTTTTAAGAAGATGGTTTTGTGTGCCTAAAAGTTTTGTGCGTGAAATTGCTTTGGGGGGAAAATGGGGGGTTTAAGGGACACTTTTTGGTGTAAAAGGACTTTGGGTATTTTGAATGAAAACCCTTTATTGGCCCAAAAAGAACATGATGTGAAAAAAGGTGACAATGCATTGATGTAGAAGGCTAAAACCAAAATAATGCCCCTGGAGAATAATTCCATTACCGTGCCCAATCAACCTGGACTGAAATTTTTAGGATTTTGTGTTGGGTTACCCGGTCTAAAATGGAAAGGATGCATATTTGTTGTTGTTGATAGGTTTAGTAAAATGGGTCCTTATTGCCGTTTTAAAATTGATGCAAACATATTGCTGAATTGTTCTTCAGAGAGATTTGCGATTATGGCTTTTCCTAATTCTATTTTGGTGAAGGGTGTGAAAATTTTTGAGTATTTTTGGGAACCCTGTGAATAGGCTAGGGTTTAAGTTTTTTTTTCTATTCACATCCTCAAATGATGGTCAGACCGAAGTAGTAATTGGCCTTTTTAACCCCGTTGGTGCTGTGATTCATAAAAATTTTAAAACAATGGGGAAAAGTCTCCACTGTAGAATTTATATAATGGACTGTGCATTCCATACATCTTTTCTTCCATTTTAGATTGTGTATGGTTTTAATTTTTGATCCACGGATATTTTGCCTTTCTGTTAATGAAATTTTTTGATTTGATGGAAAAAAAAAAGGGAGAAATTTTTGTGGGATTGCATGCTCGGTTCGGGCTAAATTGGAGAAGAAAAATGAGCATTATGCTCGCCCCGGGGCCCTTTTAAGGGGCGTGGATGGTTGTTTTTCCATCCAGGAGATTAGGTGTGGGTGATCTGAGAAAAGGGGATTTGTGAAAAAAGGAAAAAACTAAGTTTCCCCCCAGGGGAGGGGCCATTCCAAGTGTTGGGCGATAATGCAAGCTTATAAGATTGACTTACCAAGTCCTTGGTATTGTTAAAAAGCGCAATTTTAAGTTTCTGACCTTCTCTATATGAGGAGGTGATTGGGTATCTTTTCGAGGAAGGGGGGTGATGGGGTAGCTAGCAAAGAGTTAAAAAGTCAAAGTCAATGACCCGTTACATGGATTGGGGCCCTGGCAAAGAGTGGGCTAAGCGGTGGAGAAGTTTGCAAGGATTAGTGATGGGGCTGCAAGAGAAGGAAAACCCAGCTTTACCAAGGGGGATCCATACACGGTTCCCATACATGGCCGTGTTCATGAGTGTGTATTTAACACGGTTAAAAAGCATGGCAGCGGCACAACCCTGTTTTCTGAATTTTTTACAGAAGAACAACGGCCCAAAAAGGACGGGCGTTATTAACCGTGTTACTACCGTATTTTTATTTCTTTCCCCGTATTTTTTCCCTTTTTAAGCATTGTACGAGGAAGTATAATACCCCCCTTGTCAAAAACGCTAGGGTAAATTGTAGATGCCGCAAGAGGGTTTGTTAATAGTTCAAAAAATTTAAATACCCATTATTGTGCATATTGTAGCCTAATAAATAGCCTAAATCTCTGCATACAAATAGAGATATTTCCAATTTTCCTACAAAAGCCAAAAACCCAGCACCATATTCATCTCTAAATACTCCCACTATTGTTAACTGGTTGGACTTTGGTTGGTGCTTAGCTAAACACAAGTGATTCCCAGACGTCTATATCTACCAAATTGCGAAAGAAAGCTTAATAGAGTCTAGAGGTTGTATTTGGTATATGTCCTTTTTCTTTGCTACTTACTAAATTTTGAAATCCATGATTGAAGGGATAGGTAGGAGACATCCATAAAACAATTTGGAGCTATATGTCTATTTTTTCCATGTTTATAACATTTTATCTTTTTAGACTTCTTGAATGATTTTTCTTTGGGTTTATATTTTCTATTTTGACTCTTATGAAACTTTTTATCATGATTTCTATATTGAAATTTTTTTTTCCTTTTCTTCTATGCTTTTGTCGAGGGAGCTAGAATCTTTTCATATCCATATTGATAATAGAAGTCCCTTAGTTTATTTATAATTCCTCTTTTTTCATTTTGTGTTTTAGTCTTTAGTTTCATAGCATTATATAGACTTAATTCATCTAAATTTATAGCGTTTATTATTTCTCCATATGTAAAGGTTTATAATTTGAATTTATCCTATAATTTCTTTCTATCCTATCTCTTACCTTTTTCGCTAAGAGTTTTGGAAATTCTAAAATGAATCTTTGTTTTCAATAGCTAGAATTACAATCTTCCTTGGTAAATGTTTTTGCTAAAAATACATCTTTACACCATCTAAAATCATTGAGAGTATTACATGTAAGATTGTGTAAAACTTCTCCACTTCATTAGTCGAACTTAGCGGGTTTCCTACAAAACGTATAATACTTGCATAAATAAGGTAGAGATTACATCGTCTATTGAAATAAGTCATTCACTAGTAAGTACTTCTCTTTGTGGTGTAATTATAAATTGTTTTGCCTTTAAAGTAAGATAATTTTCCCACTATCCTTTAAGTTGACTAGTAAATCCTTATGCTAGAATCACAACTATCTGATGATCAGAATTATTCTGTTGTTTATCAGCATTTGATGCTATTACCATGTGACTTAATAAATATAAAATTTAGTGTTCTATTAGTTCATCTATATTCCACTCATATACTCCACTTCCTCTAAATTTATTAATCTCGATTATGTGGTTTTTCTTCAAACATTTTATTAGTTGGAGAAGGTCTCGTGTACCATCCCCTAAGATTGGATACAATTTTATATTCTCTTTTGACCTCTCTTGGCACCATTCCTATCCTATTAATATCCAATTTTTGTGAGTTGATTGGTTAACTCAACTATATCAGTTTCACCTTCTTTGTCTATCACGTTTATTGCCTTTTTACTATCTATTATTTAAGTTTATCCAACCTATTTGTTATAGTTTCTAACAAATCTTCTTCTTTGCTAATTTTTATTTTTTTATTTTTGTTCTTGAATGAAAAAAAGGAGGATAAATTGGCATTGATATGGATGAAGAGGTTGGATCTTCGGTTTGATTGGATCTTTTCCAAACTTCAATTTGGAATCTCCTTCAGAATTTTCTATAATTAAGTTTTTAATTCTATGTGTTTGTAATCCAATGGTATATAATACTTGATTAGCATTTTCCTTTAATCCATAATCTTTTGAAAACCATTTAAAGAAAGGTTTATTTTCTTTCAATCTATTTTGCATATCATTATACCATTAAGCTCTTATTGTATGTGTCTCTTCTTTGGAACATATTGAAAAGTATGCTCTTCTTTTATAATTATTTTCTTCAAAATGAAAAACTTTTGTTAAGAATTATTTATCAATAGTACAAGGTTCTTCTAAAGTCATCGTGTCAAGTTCATACATTTGCGATTGTGTTGGAAAATTTAGTTGATAAATTGGTTTAGGAATAGGTGGTTTAAAATTTACTCTCAATTTAATATTTTCTTGGTCAAACCTTTTTTCCTCATTATCTTCTCTTTTAAGAGGTGGATTATTCTCTAAATTCATTTTCTTAAATCAATGCTATCATCTATACTAAGGTAAATGGCATTCTATTAGTATTTTTAGGGAAAGCTATCTTAAGAGGTCCATCAACATATCATGAAAGTAAGGTAGGTTTACTATTAGAACTACTTAGCTTTAGAGGAACCACTTTTTCTAAAACCTAAAATTTCTAGAAGTTTTACTTCATCTTATCAAACATTTTTGGAGTGAATACTTTACAATCTTCTGTGTTTGCTTCTAAAAGAAGGGTTTCACCTTTGGAGAGATTTTCTTTGCCTTAGATTAATATTACTGCTCATAACATTTATAATAAATTATAAAATAAGTGCCATGACCTTAGTCCCTTTTAAAAATTTATCATTTTGAGATTGAATATGTAACACTAAATTATTCATTATTCTAGCGTCATCTAATCCTATGGTAAAATTGGAGCAACGATTTGAGTAAGATGGGCCTTTATGCAAGTTTGCTTGAATGATTGATAATGTTGTTTGATCAAAATCAATGTCCCTAGCATCTCTCAACCATATTAATATAAGGTGATTCATACTTAATCTATGAAGGGGTTTTACTACAATCTGAATTAATCCTATAAGTAAAAATTTATATTTTTCTTTGTGTCTTCCTATGGATTCTCCAGTAAAAAGATTTATTTTAGCATGAGTACTTCCTATAGTATGGTTTGTTCAATAGTTTTTATTACATAATCATGTTTTAAACTAAAACTTCTTGCTTCATATATTTCTTTTAGGTTTTGTTTTGTATTTGACCAATTTTGTTCTATTTGAGATATTTTGATTTATGAAATGTTGTATGTGTCTTGATCTTAACTATTTAAGCTGGTTTCTAATGAAAAAGATTGTTTAGATCTAGCAATAGCAAAAGAAAAAGATCTCCTAAAAAAGCTCATTTTAGATAGTCATCTCAAATATATTTTGGTTAAAATCTAAATAATATTTTGTTTAACTTGGCATTGAAAATTTAAACCAATTAGGACCACCAATGCTTACCAACAAATTCACTACCTTTGTAAGACTTACTACTAGGAACATGCTATTCAAGCTGACTAATGCTAGGTACCTTATTCACGCCCTTTTGTTTATAACGAAATTCTAATTCAAACTTAAAACCAAAATAACTTTGTAGATAACTTATCTAAGTAGAGGTTTTTATTGGATGGTCTGCTTACCCCCATAGAAAAAATTGTGAACATAGCTTCAATACCATTTCTACTCTCCGTAAGATATATGTGAGATAGTGCTCTATGAAATGTGATCGTTATATATATATATATATAATTTGTGTGTGAATGCATATGTATTTATAGCATGACCCTATATATAAATATAATATATGTTACACAAAAGAATAAAGAGAGAGGAAAAAAGAGCTTAAGAAGTTGCACAATTTATATATTAAAAAGGAAAAATTAAATAACTTCTATTATTTTCCAAAAATGACTCTCCCTTCTACTCCTCATTTTCATCCTTTAGTGCTATGTTGCGGCTATGGAGTTCAAATTAAGTAATGGTTAATAAACAAGATATTGACGTTTATCTCAACACATATGACAAAACCTTAGTTCCATTGGATTTGTGTTTGATTAGTCGTTCTACTTGATAGAACTCTCTCTTTCTCTATCTATTTTCCTATATATACACCAATCTCTCTCTCTTGGCTCAATTTTGTTTACAATAAATGTTGTTTCCTTTCTATGCTTGTGATTTATGTGCCTGCGATGGTCTTCTTATCTTATAATTAAGTTTTTGAGATAACTCGTGTGATTTTCAACCTGTTCAATTTGACTGAGAAATTAGATAATTTTGAATGGATGATTTGATCTTGGTTTACATTCATGTTAAAAATCTAGGCTTTTGCTTTTGGATTGTTGAGACAAATGATTTGGTTTTGTTTCACTGTGAATTTTATGTGAATTCAGAAGCCACTCATGATAAAAGTTGAAGCTTTTGATTTTAGGTTGTTATAAATGGATGTTGTAGTTGATTTATGCTATGATACTAGAAGAATTTAGGAATACCCATCTAAGATAATTTTCTTTTTTATCTATTACAGTCTCGTCTACTATTTTAGCAAGACTAATCTAGCTTCTAATCTCACCATTCAGTTTTGTATATTAAATCTTTACTATTATTTGCCATTAAATCTTTATCGTTAATATATAAATTTATGGAAAGATTAAAAATTGGACCAATCCCATTAGAATCACTAGTGGAACCATAGAAAATTCCTTTGGTTGGTTGTTTGGAATGGATGAGTTAGCTTTGTTTCAATGTGATTTTAGGTTAATAAATGAATACTCATGCTTTGGAAAAAAAAAAATGAAGAAGAAGAAGAAGAAAAAATACTTGTGAAATAGTCAGATTTTATTTGGAATAGATAAGTTTTTTTATACCAAAAAAAACATACAACAAACCACCCAACTCAACCCTATTCAATTACTCTCTCATTCCCTTTAGAGAAAAATTTGAATGCACTAACACGATGGATGAATGGCATGCAAATAATGAAAATAGGAAAGTTAGTTTTTAAAAAATGTACTAGCAGTCAATGCATCCGTATTGTGGGTGTAAAAATGATTACATATAAAATATATAATATCATGTATAGTAATTAATCTATATTATTTCAGGTGTTAGCACTATTTGGTATCTTTACTAAATATATATTTATTTTAAATATATAATTTTATAGTTTATTTTGGAAATTTCAATCATCTATGTACAATAAACAAGCCCTCCACACACTTCATTGGAATTTTTATCCTAATTGTGTCATTTTTAGCACTAACTACTACAATTCACAACAAATGTATGATGTTGTTGTGGTTATACTGTAGCATTGAGTGATGAGAAAAAGCTTGAGGTTGTGCGATCTTAGTCATACTATGGATGAAAATTTGTTGTGTTAAGGATATTGTAACCATGTTGTGCCAACCTATTAAAATGTGCCATGTGGTATACAATATTTTATAACAAGTTTTCCATTTTCTTCGTATGTCTCCTTTCTTAAATTAAAATTTTCACATGGCGCATTTTAATAGATCAGTACAACATGGTTATAACATCCTTAGCACAATAAATTTTCATCCTCATACTATTATGAAGTAAACTTACTTATATTGATGTCTTCTTATAAAATAGGAGGTAAAGTATGTTTTTATTTTATTTTTTGAATAAGATAGGAAATTTTTATATAGTTATGCTTAATGTATTTAATTCTATATACCAAATTTCTCAATTAATTTCCTTTGTTGTTTGTAGGCAAATGGTGACTTCTTCAACTAAGCAACTTTATATAGTTTAATAAAACCATCTATAATTTATTACCTTTGTTGTTTTCTTCCTTTTTTTTTGTTTAATAATTTTTCATGCATTCTTAGACCATTTTTGCTTAATTTCTCCTTCGGTCATCGATATCTATAATATTAAAGTGAATAAGGAGTTCTTAACCACTTTTAGTATTTTTTACAATCAATTCTTCCATCAAGGTAGTTACTATTGAAACATCTTATTCCTAAAAGTTAAATTAGTAAATCAACCATTTAAACTACAATGCCACTTTTATCAACAAAAAGTCGTAACCCATTAACCCTCACTAACACACTAGCCTCTTTTCTCTCGTCTTTCTTCTCTAAACTACCCATTTAAAATACCAAAAAGAATTAAACATTAATATTTTTGGTTAAGAAAAAAAATTATCAAATTTCAATGTTAACTAATCCAAATATTAAAAGGGGCCTATATTTTTCTAAATGCATGTTTTCTTTTTCCACTTTAGCATTTTTTTTTCATTGTGCACATAATGCAAATGCTAAGTACTTATATATTGCATTAAGTCTAACATATATATTTTTTTGGATAATTGTATCTCCTTATATTTTTTATTTTTTGGCACATGATAATTTCTTGATGAAGCAAGTTAAATATGATTAGAATATTTTCAATCCATTTTAATAAAAAAATAATAATATATTTATCTTGATTATACATTTTTAATTTCTTTTAATGCATTTTTAAGACTATTTATGCATAATTTGTTCTCAAATCATCGGCTTTCATATGATATTGTTTTATTTAGTGTTTGCACACGCATCACATAGACAACTCTGCTAATATATGCTTATTTATTAATTTTTAGAAACATAAAAAAATGCATGGTCCTTGTCTGTTTATATCAAATAGTTGTGTGTATAATCTGATTTGGGAACTATTTTATATTCTCAATTTGGTCATATTTGCTACATCAAATTTTTGCACGTGTAATACCAATGGATGCATTACCACAATCCAGTTGTAAGTTTTATGCATTTGGTATTTTAGATATGCATGTAGGCGCACTATCCACTAGTATTTTACTTTAATTGTTGTGTAAATTTTACCGCATTGTCCACTAGTATTTTACTTTAATTGTTGTGTAAATTTTACATACATAACATGAATGTGTGTTTGCTAGTATAAATTTACAATTCAACTCATCAAGCTTTAAAATTGGAGCCATGATATCCAACATATAAGATTTTTTTTTTTTTTGGTGATAATACAAAAACTGCCTATTTAACAAAGTATTGATTTTACTTTTCTTTATTTCTTTTACTTTTAAAAAATAAAATTGAAAAAGAAGAAATAGCCATAGTGTTTTCATAAGTTCCAAATAAGTTACCTATTATTGATGCCGATTTGGTCCATTAGCATCGCCTTGGTAATTAACTCTCTTCCTATGAATTACCAATGATTAGAAAACGTGGATGAGATAAGCGGAAAAAGAGGAGACAATAAGGGAGTAGATGGGATTGAATACATTCAAATATTTTTTAGCTAATGAGTAACATGAATTTATTTAAGGATTTTTAAAGGAATTTTATAAATGAAATGTGAGACATCTAATACGGTCTTTGTCACTTTAATAATATAGATGATATGAATTTATTTAAGGATATTTAAAGAAATTTTATAAATAAAATATGAGATACTAAAAGTAGTTTCACTGCTTTAATAATATAGATCACATGAATTTATTTAAAGGTCTTTAAAGGAATTTTATAAATAAAATATGAGATATCAAAAGCAGTCTCAACTACTATATCAATAGATATAGATATTGTCATTTCTTATTTAAATATCATTATTATATCATCTAAACACATTATATTAGTAACAGCAATGAGTCTTTTTATTCCTCTCTCTCATCCTGTGTTTATTTATTTATTTATTTTTAACAGTCGCATCCTTCTTTCTTGTGAGTCCTTTTTGAAAAAATAATAAAAAAGAACAATGGCTTCTTCTATTGCTAGAACTGTTTAAGTCTACTTCATACTCTTTGAAACTAGCATAGGTATTGTTTTCCCTTTATTTTTAATGGGTATTAGTTGGTTAGCAGTTACATAGAAGAGATTTATTGGCTCTTTTGGGGACTTTACTGTTGATTTGTTTGTAAAGAGGGGATTTCTCAGTATATAAAAGTGTTGTTTTTGGTTTGTGTGTTTTTTTAACTGATTTGGTACTATGGTTTCATGAAAATTTATGGAAAACTATTTGGGGCAATCTGATACTTGGATCGTTTCACATTGATTTTTTATTTTATATGCTAAGCAATTTTATGAAAAATTTTTGATAAAATTTCATAGATGACTAGTTATAATTCTCAATGATCAAGTTTCATGTCGGTGAATGGGGGTGCTTTTTAGCATTTTTCGTGGCCTCTTTTTGGGTCAGTATAGGATTGTTCTTATGCTTGAACCTTCACCTTTTGTTGGTATTTTTAAGTGTACAAAAGAAAATCTTAAATCCTATTTCCATGAAAGCCTGCATTATTTCTCTCTATGTCCTTCATGAACTTTTTTCTTATATATACATGCTATGAAATGATATACGATTGTCTAAGTATGAGCACCCTTGGGGAATTGATAGAATCTTGGCATTTTTCCCCTAGATTCTGCTTTCCCACTATATAAACCTTGAGCATTAGCTGAAAAGGGGGTGGACAAATCCCAAGGATTTTTTGGGTCAATTTGATGTGATCTTTCATTCAAATCTAAATAAGGATATTTCTTCTATTTTAATAAAATAGAGAAGCTTTACTTAATTAGTGTATTGGTTTCATAAGGTGATTCATGGGGCCTAAGGAGCGGTCAAATTATGCTATCCCCCTCCTTTAAGAACAATAAAAAGAAAATGATGCAAACCCCTAGGTTGAGATTAGCCTAAAACCCCCGTTTTTTTTTGGGATGGAAAAAAACCCCTAGAATCACCCTTTGAAACCAAAAACAACTTGACCAAAACTTAAATTTTCCCAAATTTAAAAACCAAAGTTATAAGCAATTATGATCGTTACAAGTTACCTTAATGGATCGGAGGGAGTTCTTGATGAAAAAACACAATGAGGTTTTCTTAAAAGAAAAATACATCAAAAATTTCTTTTAGTTTCGTGCCCTAAAAGACTATTTTTTGTCTACAATCGAAGGGGGCAAAATACAAAAAAAAATTTACTTTATGGATCAAAACATAGGCTGACACCCAAAAGCCGGCCTAAAAGCAAACGGCCTATTTTTAGGCTGGCAAAAATAAGCCAATAGCTTACATGGAAAAGGGCCAAGGGCCCAAAATTTTAAAATTCGACCAACTAACCCAGCAGCCTATATGGCCCAAAATCGGCAAAAATTTTATCTTTGGTTGGTTAGAAAAGCCCATTTACCTAAGTTTCCACACTGGCAGCCTTCTTTCACTTCCCAAATGAACTTCAATATCTTATATGTAATGACATTCTTGAAGCTCAAAATTGTCCATTTGCTAAGATTACTCCAACCTTGGTCTTCATTACATTATTGGAGATGCGTGACAAGTGGGGAAATTTAACCCCATCTTTTGGATTAATCATCTGTAAAGCTTTGTCTGGTGATTTGCTCTTGCCCCTTTCATCGGGGCCTCTAATTCCTTCCCCCGGGTCATAGGAAAAAGTTGGTGCAAATTTATTTTTCATCAGAAAATAAAAAAAACCCTTTTGCATTGGTTTTTCAAGTTAAAAAAGGGGCATGAAAATTTCCAAAAACCCTTTGCAAAGGGGTTAAATTTTATGAAAACAAAAAATTTTAAATTTTTGTGGGGGGTTTAAAAAACCTAAGGCTTTAGGGGGGTTTTTTAATACATTTTTAAACCGGGTGGTTTTGGTTCGGAGGTATTGATCAAAATTTTTGAAAAAAAATATTAAATTCTAAGCTCAAGATTTTTGGTTTTTTAAAAGCCCAAAAATTTTTTATGGAAAAATATGGGAAAATTTGGTTTTTAAAGATTAAGATTAGCTTGTATTGTACAAATTTTTTTTTGAATTTTAAATTATTGCAAATAAACAGTGGTACAAAAGAAAATCTAGTGATTGCCCTTGGGAAAAAGGGCTAATAATCGGGGGAAAGTACAAAAGAAAGGGAAAAAGTAAAAAAAAATTTTCCCTTTTTTTGAAAACAAATTTTTCCCCCTTTTCCCATGTACTTTTTGAACTACTAACCACCAAGCCTTTAACTAAAACTTCTTCTCCTACCATCATCATCAAAAAAATCATCAAACCGAAATTTTTGAGATTTTGGATCTTATTCAAACTATTGAAAAAATATTGATCATAGCAAAATTTGAAAAGAAGTCTAAAGAATATTGCCCATGAAAAAGCATTTAAGCTTTTTTCACAAAAAATTACAAATTTTGACATTGCCTTTTTGGTAGGTATTCAAAAAAATTCCCTTGAGTAGGATATCACTTATTATGTAACAATCTTTCAAAACAGCATGCCATAGGTGTTTTTTAAAACATATATAAGTTTGAAATGTTTTTGGGGGCAGTTTACACTCTGATTAATTCATTACACGTTATGCGTTGCGGTACCCAAATTTAGATGTGATTTTGTTTTAAAACAATCAATCCCGTTAAACAGTGAAAAAGTCCTTGATATTGAGATTTCTTTTCCTGTTCTAGCTAGTTATGATCTTCGAAGCGTTTTAAATTTGGTGTGATCTTTTTAGTGACGGAGTTTAAAATTTTTTGAATTCCCAGCTAGATTTTGTCTTCTCCTTGCAGGTTTTATAAAAGTTTTCAAATCGTGTAATAGTCTCTTTTTTTTAATGCAAACAGAAAAAATATCACATTTAAAAAAAGAAGTGAAGCTCGAGTCATCCTTACGATCGTTTGGCGTCTCTCTTTTTTGGCACCCATTAAAAAAATTAAATGTTTTGGGTATTAAAAGCTACACCCGGGCCTGATTTTTTGAAAAAAGGGAAAGAAACGAGTAAGTATTAATAACTTCTGCGATATCAAAGATATAAAATCTTAAGCTTTTTATTGTTGAGATCCCGTGATCTTTCGGGTTGGGAGCTTGAGAAACTTTAGAGGGACTTAGGCCCCCCTGAACACTAGGTGCTTAGCGAGAATATAAAAAGGGTGGGGTTTCCCTTAGTTTTTTTTTTTTTTTTTTTTTTTTCAGTTTAACTTGTCTTATAAAGGGTTTTAAATTTAAAAAAGGAAAATTGCAAACTAAAGTTAAAAGTGGACTCACTAAAACTTATAAAAAAAAAAAAATTAAAAACTTTTATAAAAGATTTATGAATAAAGTTAAGGTATGTGAAGAGAGAAAAATTTTTAAAAATGTGAAATAGTATTTTGGGGACTTTGTAAAGGCTCTTAAGAATGAAGATAGTTAGAGTAAAGGTTCTTAAGATTAAAGAGGTCTAATAGTAAAATAAAATTCTTTTCATAAAAAATTGTTTTTTTGGGTTTTTGATGTTAATATATATTTGTTATATATTTTCAAATCTTTTTATTGTCCATTGCCCATCATTACAATTGAGTTGGCAATTCATATATCGAGGATATAATTTTTTAAAAAGAAATTGTTTAAAGTAGGCCCAATTTAATTGGTGATTGGCACCATTTTTAGGACCAAAGTTGGTACACATTCAACCTTTTTTTTTCTTCTAAATTTTACCTGCAGCATTTTTAATTATTATTATTATTATTAAAACCCCCACAAATCCCCGACTTCATTCTATTGAGAATATTTTTCGAGCTTTTTCAAATTAACCTTTAAAAAAATAAAAAAAAAAAGAGCTGGCTCAATTTCAAGATACACACATATTTTTAAACTTATTCTCTCATCAATTTAACTTTTATTAGGGGTAGAAAAACATGCTAGGAGGGGAGAGAGGGGGGGAGTAAGTGGTGGTAGGGTAAAAGTGGCCAAGCCTATTATAAACTTTTTAAAGTTCGGTTAATAGGTTTAAAAAAAATTGGCTTAGTTTTTATAGTTTGCTTGAGTTTGTAATGTTTGACTTGATTAGTTTATGAGTTTTTAACTAAAGATGAATTTTAAAGTAAGTAAAGTTTAAATTTAATGAAGCCTAATCAAACTTGAGATAAATTTTAAAGTTAGTCGAGTTCCAAATCAAGTTTAAATGTTAATTCTCTTTATTTATTTTTTTTTTTTTACTAAATCAAGTAAAAACAAGTTTAAATTAGTAAAATTTTGGGGTCCTAAAAATTAAAATTTTTCGATCAAGTTCAAGTTTTAAATTTTGAGTTGTTCAAATTTGTTCAATTACTAAAAATCTTAACTCAACTCTTTTGTTCTAATGGTGGCATACAAAAAGGAGAGCTTTTTTGGGGTTTTAGGTTTAATGTGTATTTACAAAAGGGAATTGATCCCCAATTATTTCCCATGCTCTTGATTTTTAAAGTGACCTTAGGTTGCTTAAACGTTAGTAGACTTTTCTAAAGTCAAATATCAAGTTGATTGTATCTTACAAAAATTTCCTAAGTTTTCTTCTTTTCTAACATATATCAAATGGAGGAAGGAAAATTATTTTAAAAAATTTATGATAATATTTAATTTAAGACATAGTTTAAAAACTTTAAACAAAATTCTAAATTTTTTTAAAAGTTTCATTCAATTCATTCAATGCTAAAAGCTTTGGTGTAATATATAATATGATTGGTTTTTGTTGTTTTAAGACTTGTCTACTTTTTTCCCCTAGGAGCTTTTTTTAGAAACACATTGGATGACTTAGTAGCAGGGTCCTTTTATGAAAATGTTTGTTTTTTTGTTTGTTTTTTCGTTTTTCTAGAGCTTTTTATCTGTAGACAGGCCCATTGTATATTTATAGTTGATTTATACATAATACATTATATCTGAGGAAGTAGGACCTATTTGAATTTTTTATCTAGGTGTGGTTTTTTTTTCAAAGTGTAAATAAGTTAAACTATTTATAGGTTTTAAGTTTGATTAAAAAAAAAAATTTGGTTGGTTGAGTTTCTATCATTTATCTTGATTAACTTGCAGTTAATCAATTAAGTGAAGTTTAATTTTTAGAGCTTTGAGTAAGTTTAAATTTTAATTTTTTTAACTAAAAAATTTTTAGTAAAATTTAAATATAAATAAATTTTTTGAGTTTTAGCTTGAGTTTGTTTTGTGTTTTTTTAAAATGATTCAAGCTCAAAAATTTTAAGTTGAAAGCTTGAATTAAGCTCAAATTTTAAAATTTTAAAATTTGGTTTAGCAGGTTCAACAATTATCAAATTTTTTTAACTTGTTTTCATTTGCCCTAAGGAGTACTCAAGTTCCCCCCTTTTTAACATGATTTTTAGAATTGAGCAAAGGTTTGCTTTCAAAGCTTACTCTCAAAGATTAAATAATTTCTTAAATGAAAGAATAAGCACAACATTCAAGAAATATAAGGTTATACCTTAGTGCCCCTTTTTTTTATTTGTACATTTGAGCCATTAAAAAGGGGTCTAGTTTGCCTTCCTTCAATCTCTCTAAGTCATTCTATGTGTCCCTTTTCCCTTTTCATTTTTTTTGAGGCATGGAAGTTAAGTGAATGTTGTATGTACGTGATAATATAACCCAATCCTCTCATTTACAACTTTAAAATTTTCAAGAATTACTTTAGTTATTGGAGGATCTTCATTACATGAAAGAAGTTCTACTTTGAAAAAAATTACATTAAACCTTTTTTTCCTCTTCTTTTTTTGAAACCTTTTAGGGGCACCTTTTAAGGGGTGTTTACACAAATTCTAATGCTAAGCCCCCCTTTTTTTGTTGGTATGAGGGCCTAACCCCAATTTCTAAAGCTCAAGTTGTTCGTAAGCAAGTTACTTTTTTTTTTTTTTACCTTTTAAAGTATTTAAAAAATAAAAAATGGGTTCACAAAATTTTAAAAATAAATTATTATGTAACCTTCTTGAACCAATGATTAATAATGTAAAGAGTTCCTTAAAATGAAAAATTTCTTGAAATATGATTGACAACCTAAGCAACTCTTTAAATAACCCGTCGTTAAAGATACCTTTTAATAAAACTTTAATTAAAAAGGGGAGATGAAAAAAAACCAATTTCCAATGTGTCAAAAAATGGGGCAATTTTTAGTATTTTAGTTTTTAAAGTAATCTCTAATTAATATGATGACAACCTTCCCCTTTTTTTTCAAAATTCATTTTTTAATGTAATTGAGAATTTCGAACGATTTTATGATGAAAAAAAGTAACATTGCATTCTTTTGGGAAGATTTACTTTTGCACTTTTTGTGAAGTTTTTAAATATTTTGTAAAAAAAAAAAAGTATGATGGTTGGGTCTGTGTTAAATTTTTTTTTTAAAATAAAACCAGATGGTTATATGTAATAATAATCATAATAATTGTTTAATAAGACTTCAAATTTTTAAAGTTCAAACAAAATAATTTGTAAATCATAAACTTTAAAATATTTGTAAATTGGGTTTCTATATGTAGAGATCAAAGAAAATTTTTCCCTTTTTGATAGGAAAAAACTGAAATAATAAAAATTAACAAGTAGTTAAATTATGGATAAAATTGGGCGTGGTTTCTAAATTATGATGATGCTATTTTTTTCTCTTTTTTAAACTCCATATAAAAAAGGGGAGACAAAATATCTTTAGATTTGAAAAACTACAACTTCCATTAAATAAAGAGTCTTATAGGTCTTGGATTCAAATTGTTTATTCTTGTTTTTTGTTTTTTTTACTAACTTTTTTACATAAATCATTTTTGGTGTTTTTATGAAAAAATTTTTAATAAAAATTCCCAAAAGTTTGATGTGATAAGGAAATTTTGAAATGGGTTGAGTCAAGACCTCCCTTGTTTTTAAAAACGTGGGTGTTAGCAAATGACCCTTGAATTGTACATGACCGTTTTCAACTTTTTTTTGAAATTTGTTTTTATGATATTCTTTAAAAAATCTTCTAAAAATTGTTTTTATTTTTCTTCAATTAAATTACTCAATTTTTAATTAAAAAGGATTTTTTATTCACCCCAGTACAATGAATGAAAAAAATACAAAATTTTGTGGGGTAATTGTAGTAAAAGTTTTTTTTGATGGAAAAAAAATAATTTATAATGATAAAAACCCTTTCATCCCACCCCTAAACTTTAATCTATTTCAAGGAGGTTGGTTCCCATAGAGATTAAATAGTGATTAGATTGCTAAATTAAACAAAAACAAAATTTTTTAAGAAATATTTATAGTAAAAACAGTATAGTATAAATTTTTTTATTCATTTTAGTTTTAAATATAAAAACACAAAAATTTTATGGTTTTATTTAAAAGGTAATTTTGGGGATTAACATTTTATAATCACTAGTTCAATTGATTTAATTTGACTCAGTTGAGTTAAGCTAAGTCGATCTACTTTAGTAATTTTTTTGAGCTTAGCTCATGCTTTAAATATTTAGTTGAAATAATTTTTTAGATCTAATTAAATTCAAATTTAAAATTTATAACAATTATCTAAAGCCCTTGGATGGCCTGTGTAAATAGGTAATTG
Organism: Laguncularia racemosa; assembly: GCA_037954665.1. Classification (NCBI taxonomy): domain Eukaryota; kingdom Viridiplantae; phylum Streptophyta; class Magnoliopsida; order Myrtales; family Combretaceae; genus Laguncularia; species Laguncularia racemosa. The sequence goes on from JBBMOL010001073.1 coordinate 48,928, forward strand.
GAATTTTGGTTTTAAATAGTTCTAAGTTTAAGCTTCATTTTATTATCTTGGGCTTAGCAACAAAACTAAAAAAGGAGGATTTGTTTTGTAGCAATTTCCATACAAATTTATTTTAACAAAAACATTTGAGGACTCATGGTGATTCCATCCCCTTTTGATATTTCCCGAAAATATTAGGGAAGGGCTAAGAAACTTAAGTATACATTTAAGGTTTGATTATATAATTTCGCACTCCCCGTTAATACTTTTCTTTTCATTCTTCTTAAATTTATTTTAACTAAGTTTGGGGTGATGGGTAAATTACTCCATGTTTCTAAGAACCTTTGCATCATTTACATTTATTCAAGAACTTAAAAAGCTTTTAAAATAAAAATTTTTTTTTTTTTTTTAATAGGTCTATAAAAAAAATTAAGAAAAAAGGGGCACAATCGAGTCGCTATGAAAGAAAAAAAAAGAGTCGTTTCTTCATGTGAAAAGCATGACAAAGTTAGAAATTTTAAAAAAAAATTACATGAACCTAATTCTTCGTTTTAAATTTCACTTATCGTGGGCTTAATTTAAAATTATACCCCAAAACAGTTTGAGCATATGACTAACTAAGATGGGAATTCAAGCTGTGCACGTAGACTGTTTTTACATGATTGTTTTAATCCAATTGTGGGTCAAAAAGTAGGTTTTACATTGACACCCCCTTGCCAAGTTTGATACCCCTTTTACCAAATTTTGGTAACCCATTTACTAACTTTATTAAATATTTTTGTATATTTTGTCAAATTTTTGATAACATTTTTGCCTGTTTTTCCAAATTTTTTGGGATAATTTGATAAATTTTGGTCATACTTGAAAATTCCAAAACATTTCATATTTTTGATATTATAACTTTTCCTCCTTATTTTGATACAATTTGTTAGTCAAAACCGTTTAAGGATTCTAGTACACGTATTTTTTTGATTTTTTTAGTACATCCATTTTACTAACTATACTAAATTTTTTGGTTTTTACTTCCCAAATTATTGACTTTTGTCAAAAACTAGTAAAATTTTTTAGATTGTGGTTGTTTAAAAAGGGTTCTAATGCTACACATATTTTCCTTTAGTAACTTTTCCCATTGTTTTGATTTCAATTTTTTAAATTGTATACTCATTTAACATATTTTAAAATTTATTTTACCCCCTTTTAAATTTTTGATTTTTTTGTCAATTTAATAGATTTTTATTATATTATTAATTTTCTTCAAATTTTTGTATAATATGTTGGTTGTATATTTTAACATACTTGCCCACTTATCAATTTTTATCAAATTTTGCATTGCTTAGAGATTTTGATCCATACTTGTTGCTATTTACTTTTTTTTTTTTCCCTTTTTAATAACTTCAGTAACCTTTAGTTGTTTCTACTAAAAAAAGTAATTACTATATTAACAAATTTCTCCTTATTTTTAATGCAGTTTTCAATTTTTTGGTACCAA
>JBBMOL010001074.1:0-50372 GCA_037954665.1 Laguncularia racemosa
TACTTTTAAGTGTTTTAGGTTAGTGGGGACTTATACCCCTAACTCTCATTTTATTATCCATTTAGATATTTCATCGTTACCAAGGGCAACAATTTGTTTAACTCAAAACCCGTCATATTTAAAACCCCCTTTAAAAAGCTAAAAATAACCCAGCATTACATCACAAAACATTAAGCATTTTAATTTGTTTAAGTTCATTTTTCTTTACATACAATCAGGAATAGTTTAATCAAATTCCGCCCCAACTCTCATTCTAAGGTTTTTTTAGAATGTTCCCTTCTTTTTTTTTTTCATAATCCAATCATTCATGGGCACACAACCAGCCATCGTAAAAACCAAAATTTTAAATTAACAATCCTCCTGCTTTTTATCACAGTAAGTGATCGTTTTAGGGTTTAAATTTTAGCCAACAACAAGTAGTCTTTCATTATCAACCCCTTGTACCCCAAAAAAAAAGTTAAGGGGGGGTACTCACCTGAAAAAAAAATATGAATCCAAACAGTCGCACCCGCCAAGTTTTTTTTCCTCCTTACTCAAAAGAAATACCGAATTTATTAGTATACCCCAAACAATGTTACCTCATTCGCTTTATTGAACCCCAAAAATTTCTAATTCAGTATTCCAAACCCTTTAAAATTTCCCCCCTAACCCCGTATAAACCACCATTTTCCTACAATTTCTAATTCATATTCTACAGGTTTCTACGCTCTATTATTTTTATTAATTTTTTAAATTTAAAATTTTAAAAATGATTTTATATTTTAATTTTATGGTTTAAATTATCACGATCTTGCCCGAACACTCCCGTTTTTGGGTTTTGCAACTAACCCAAGCTTCTCAAAATTTTTATTTTTTCTTCAATTTTAAACCCCAAAAATGAACATCAAATTCAAAATAATCAAATCAAATTCTCTAATTTTGCTAAGGATTTAATTCGGCCAGAACAGGGTAACTAGCTTGAAAAATTCACTAAAAATAGAAAAAGACTCCAATTTTAACAATTTTTGATTTGGTGATATAATAAAAAATATAAAGGGTCTTATATACGAAAAAAAATTTCTTCAAAAATAAAATCATTTGACCTATTTAGTTTCCAATTTAATTTACGACCCGAATAGAGCATTTCTTAAGGAGAATATTTTTTAATCAAAAAATTTTTAAAAAAAAAAAAAAAAAAATTTTTCAAATTTAAAATTCATACAAAATTATGCCATAATACCAAAAATCTAATTTTTCATCAATATTTTTTATTTTTTTAAAAAAAAAGGAAGTTTCGGGCGTTACTTGGGGCTGCTCCGTTCACCGGCCTTTTTTTTGGCCCCCAACACCAGCAAAAAAATATGTCGGCCGGAATCCTCTCCCCCCAAAAAACCCTTTAAACCCCAGGGTTGGCTAGCGCCTTTTTTAAAAAAATACCCCCTTCAAACAAACAGACAAAATTCTCCCTATTAATTTGATTTTTTTTTTTCTTCAAATTTTTTCAAATTCTTGTTGCATCCTACTTCAATTTTTGTTCTTTTCCTATTTCCCGTTTATTGCATGTTGAAATTCCAATTTTTAATTTGCCCAGAAAATTTTAGATGAAATGGAGAGAGTTTTGGGTTTCTTTTTTTTTTCTAATTTTTTTTTATTTGATTTTTTTTTTCTCTCTATTCTAATGTCTATATATATATATAATATTACTTTAAATTTTTCTGACATTGAGGGTGTTGTTTTGTATTTTTTTTATTTTTTTTCCCTTTCCCCTTTTATTTATTTTCTTTTTAGCTATAATTAATATAATATAATTTTTTTTGTACATTTTTTTTTCATTTTATATATATATATATATATTATGCCCATATAATTCATGTTATTATTATTATTATTATTATTTTATTTTATTTTTTTTTAGCATATAACCCTAAATATACATATATATATATATTATATTGATTTTTTCCTTTCACCCCACACAACACACATATATATTTTTATTTTAATTTAACATTATTGCTTAAGTTTAGGTCCCCCCCCCCCCCCCCCCCCCCCCCCCCCCCCCCCCGAGATAGAAACAATATTGGTTGAAGCTCATGCTAAAGAATTTAGGGAACACCAAGAAGGAAAGAAGCTATATTATCACTTGCTTGATATAAGATACTATTGGCCAACTATGGAATTTGATGCCTTTGATTTTGTTAAGAAGTCTGTCATTTGTTAGCAACATGGCAATGCCATTCATGGTCCATATTGTAACAACTCCATGGCTCTTCCACATTCAAGCATTTGACCTTATTGGTCCCATTCAACCACCATTATGGAGATGCATCTAGATCATAGTTGAGACTTAGTGTTTTACTAAATGGGTAGAGGCATTTCCACTAAAGAAGGCTACAAGACTAATAGTTTCCAGTTTTATAAAAGAGAACATCATATGTAGATTTGAAATTCCAAAGCTCATCTTATCTGACAATGGCATTCCTTTTGTTAATTCTCATGCTCAGTAGTTGTTAGCTAGCTATAGCATTGATCATGTTAAGTCTACGCCTTATTGCCCAAAAGGTAATAGATAAGCAAAGGCCATGACCAAGAATCTATTAAAGGTGCTTAGTCACATAGTTCACGACAACCACAAAGAATGATATGATAAATTGCCACTAGCACTTTGGACCTACAGGACATAAAAGAGAAACCCAAACCCAAGCGATGTCCTTTTCTTTAGTATATGGGAATGAGGTGGTAGTTTCAATAGAAGTTCTAATTCCCTCCACATGACTAGCTATTAATGCTGAGCTTAAGCTAGATACTTTATGAATACTAAACTTAGAGGCCTTATAGGAAAAGTGAGATGCTACTAAACATAATTCGATCCCTTATCAACACAAACTAAGTGTAGCTTACAATCGTTTGGTAAGAAAGAGATCATTCCAACATGGCGATTTTTTACTTTAAGCAGCAGAGCATATACACTGAGGTATTCTAATGCTAAAATTTACACCCAAGTGGGGAAGACCTTTTATTGTTAAAGAAGTTCATGATAGTGGTTATTGTAAGCTCCATAATCCAAAGACGAATGCTATCACTACTCCCATTAACTTATGGTACATTAAAAAGTTTCAATTGTAAAAGCAAGATGTATTGAAAAAGTGGAATGAAATGACAAGCCTAAGTCATATGAGCTTGCTTTTACACATTTATCTGTGTCTTCTTCTCTTCATCATTATTGCAAGATTAGGAGCAAGTACACCTTTGACACATATCATATATGTTTTGCACATTACTGCATTGCTACTACTTAGTATGAGATTTATTTCCTAAGTGTGCAATGTTTGTTCAATTCACAATATGCTAGCTAATTAGAGTATTATCACCTAGGCATGTAACATAACACATTCATTTTAACACAATTCAAATTCACTAATTTTCTAATAAGTTAAGTAGTGGCTGATACCCCCTTAACTAACATTGCAATTACTATCAAGTTTAGATGATACGTATTATTGTTCTCATCTTTTTCCATTATGATTGGCATAAGGATTACCACTCGCAAATGAGAAACATAACTCAATGTTGTGGGATTTTACAAAGTTAAAAAGAGAATTGCAAAATGCTATGCTAATCAACATGAGATGAGAGATTCAAAGCAGTAAATACAAGATAATATTTATTCACAGAAGTAATGCTATAAATAACATGTCAAGAGAAACTCGTCAAAAAAAAAAAAAAAAGGATATAACACTGTACATTGATGTCCATGAAGCATAGTAATTCCCTTACTCCAACTTCTTCAACAATAACCCACATACATCTGTCCCTCCCTCCATCAGACTCATGCACTTATTAATTTGAATTCAACATTACCTCTTCTAATGTCTAAGACTTATCTAAGCCTTATTACCTAACGGTCATTTGTTCTAAAATTGACTTCTTACCACCACACAAACACTTCTAAGCCCAAACATAAGACCTTGAGGCCACTTGTTTCACTCAAGCTTGCAAAGATCTAAAGTGGCAAGTTGCCATAGATGATGAAGCCAATGCCTTCATTTTCACAAGACTTAGGGATTAGTCCTAATTTCTCAAGCCATGAACTTAGTTAGCTACAAAAGGGTTTTTCATAAAATGGAGTCTTAATGGTAATATTTCTTACTACATGTGTAATGCCCCGAAACTCAAGCCACGCTACTACTTACTACGTGTCCTTATCACACAAGAACACTTTAAGGTTCTAGTCGACTCTAATAGCTCTTAATCTTACAATTCCTGCAAATCTCTATTCATTATCTACAATAAATACATCATGATATAAAAACATTTCAATCTATCCTTCAACCTTGAAACCAATTTAACATAAATCTACAACAAACATCTAATGCAGTGGAAGTCTATAAAATTCCAATTACATATACTCCAAAAAACTACTTTTTTTTCCTAATCAAATAATAAAGTCATTTTAAATTCTACTCTCTATAATAGTAGTGATAATCATCCTTTTCCTCCCTTCCTAATTCATTCACTCCCAGATTTCCTTCTATGTTATTGACACCCTCAGTATCTGTATCTAAAAAAAAAAATATTCCCCAAAGGGTAAGCTAATGCCCAATACGTATAACACAAACACACAGCATAAACAAACATGAACAGTATCACATGCATTATGTAGTACTTAAACATAGGCACCATTTCATAATACAAATTAAGTCCACAAGCAACAACAAGGTATTCATGACCCTCTTAACACACCTGACACATTGGAACATGAATTGGTGATGGGAATTGCAATTACAAGCCCAAAACCCATGAGTCCTTAACCATTAAACTCAGTGATGGGAACTGCCACTACAGGCCCCACACCCATGTTCACTTAAGCTACTTAATCTTGGTAATGGAAAACTGCCACTACAAGCTCTACACCCATGTCCACTTAAACACTTAATCCAATGTTCAACCTAGATCATTTCTAAGCACAACTCCACTCAAGATAACGTCAAACAAGGATCATTGGGGTACTCCCTGTGAGGACCAAAACTTAAACAATAATGTTAAAATTGAAATAATATATATATATATGTATATATATGTTATATGCTAAAAAATAAAATAAAATAATAATAATAATAATAATATAAATTATATGGACATATATATATATGTAAAAAAAAATGTACATAATATATTATATTATATTATATTATAACTAAAAAGAAAATAAATAAAAGAGGAAGGAAAAAAAAACAAAAACAAATGCAGAACAATACCCTCAATGTCAGAAAAAGTAAGTAATATTATATATATATATATATAGAAATTAGAATAGGGAGAGAGAAAAATCAAATCATCAAAAAATAGGAAAAAAAGAAACCAAAACCCTCTCCATTTCATCCGAATTTTCTGGGCAATTTGAAGTTGGAATTTCCAACATGCAATCATCAGGATAGGAAGAAGAACAAGATTGAAGTAGGATACAACAAGAATTTGAAGAAATTGAAGAACAAAAAATCAAATTAAGTAGGGAGAATTTTGTTTGTTCGTTCGAAGGGGGTAGGGTAAATCTGCTGCTAGGCCAAGCTAGGGTTAAGGTTTTGGGTAGGATAGGATTCCGGCCGACATAGTGGTTTCCGGAGTTGGTGGCCGGAGCCCGGTGAACGGAGCAGCCCCCGGTAACGCCCGAAACTTCCTATTTTTGTTAAAAATATCAAATGTTGATGAAAAATTATGATTTGTGGTATTCTGGCATAATGTTGTATGAATATTAATGTGGTAATTTTATTTTTTCTGAAATTTGATTCGAAAATATGTGATCCTTAAGAAATGCTCTGTTCTAGTCGTAAATTAAATTGGAAACTAAATAGGTCAAATGATGTAGTTTGGATTTAATTTTTTAGTATGCAAGATCCTTATATGATTTATTAGATCACCAAATCAATAATTGTTTAGATTGAAGTCGTTTTCTATTTTTAGTGAATTTTTCAAGCTAATTACCCTGTTCTGGCCGAATTAAATCCTTAGCAAAATTAGAGAATTTGATTTGATTAGTTGAATTCAATGTTCAGTTGAGGTTCATTGAAGCATAAATATGATTTTGAGAAGCTTGGGTTAGTTACGAAACAAAAACGGGAGTGTTCGGTGCAAGATTATGATAATTTAGAACCATACGATTCAATATAGAATCATGTCGAAATTTAATTACATTAAATATAATAGAGCGTAATATACCCATATGTATATGAATTAGAAATTGTTGGAAAATGGTGGATTATACGAGGTTAGGATGGAATTTAAGGGTTTCGAATACTGAATTAGCAATTTAGGGTTCAATAGAGCGAATGAGGTAACATTGATTGGTATACATGATGATTCGGGTATTTCTATTGAGTAAGGAGGACAAAGGAACTTGGCTTGTGCGACTGTTTGGATTGGCATATATTGTTTCAGGTGAGTACTCCTTAACTTTTCTCTTGGGTACAAGTGGTTGATAATGTAGACTACTTGTTGTTGGCTGAAATTACCCTGTTACGATCATTACTGTGATCAATGCAGGAGGATGTTGAATTATATTGGTTTATTGATGGCTGGTTGTATGTCATGATATGATTGGATTATGAGAAAAAAAGGGAACATTCTAGAAAATCCTAGAATGAGAGTTGGGTGGGGATTTGATTATACTATTCCTGATTGTATGTGATGTAATGAACTTAAACTATCGAATGCTTAATGATTGTGATGTAATGCTGGGTTATTTTTAGCTTATTAAATGGGGTTTATATGACTGGTTGAGTTCATACTATTGTTGTCTTGGTAACGATGAAATATCTAAATGGATAATAAAATGGGAGTTAGGCTATAAGTACCTACTAACCTAAAACACTTAATGTAAGAAAAGTCCTGTTCCTGCTTAGTAAGTTTGTGGTACGACCTTTGAGTCGACCCGGATGGGTTTGAGGCATGGTCGACGGACCGGCCCGGTTTTAGTGACCTATGGGGATCTGGTCACCCCTTTTGTTTGAGGCAGGTGAAAAGCGAGCTGAATATTTCTAACTAAAAAGAGTATATAAGGATGTCTTAATTGGTTGAGAAAACATTAAGTTTTGAAAAGTACATGGGGTAGTTTATCTACCAGTTTGACAGGCTTTGCCTGGATTAATTGAAAAATATTTGTGACCTGTGAGTAAACAGGAGTGATTGAAATGGTCTCCAATGAAAAGGTTGTGAGTATAACTTGAGTTGAAACTTGCTTGCTTGAGTAATAAACTTCGAGGTATTTGATAATATTGTTGATTACTATTATGTGATTTTGTTGTTTGTTTTTATTGAGTTGCTTGATTTTATACTCACTTTGCTTCTTAAGAAGCTGAGGGGTTAGTGTTTTTGCTAACCTCAGGTACAGGCACTGAAGAATAATTTTGTTGGAGACTCGGGTTTTTAGAGAGCGTCAATAGAGACAAAGAAGCCCTTAGTTTCATTTTGGAACCTCTGTTATTTGTAATAAGATCTATAGGTGTTAATCTTCAGATTGTAATGTAAATATTTGTGTGTATAAGGTTGGATTTGTAATCTTTTGAGCCACTTAAGGCTACAGGATCAATCTAGGCTATGCCTACTTACCGGGAATGCAGACCCCGATGATATATATATGTGATGTATGTTTGTGACAGGAGATTTTAAGTACATGTGTTTAGATATGAGGGTGGATATGAAATGATAGCGCTGTTAGCGCCATTTTACAGGACGTTTATAAAATTTCATACAGGTTGGAGTTACAGGTTCAATATTAGCAGAATTTGCCTTATCTCTAATTCAGAGACGGCATAGCAACCTATCTACAGGTACCAAGGATAGTTACAGGAATTTTGGAACAGGTTCAAGAATCAGACCTAGTAGGTGGGTCGCTACAGGGTGGTATCAGAGCTTAGGTTTTAAGCATTATGATTAAACCCGTGTGAGCTTTGTGGTGGTGTTAGGATGAATGAAGACTTTAAGTTGTGTTAATTGATTTAACTTACCAAATTGTGATGTATTTGTGTATTGTGGAATACATATGCTTGTTTAGGAAGTTTAAGTGTTTGATTTCTGATTCATGTGTACTTATTTATGTAGATTTGATTGCAGTAAATGGAATGTGGAAGAGGTCGAGGCAGAGGTTGAGGTAGGAGGACCAGGAATAGGTCCCTCATGATCAGCAAGAGGATTTACCTCCACCACCTCCACCACCCCCACCACCTCCACCGCCAGCTCACAGAATCCAATGGAGCAGATGGTTGCTGCAATGCAAGCTTGGGCTGAAGTTATGGCGCGGGATCAGGTGGGGATAAACTAGCCAGGGTACAAAGAATTGTAAAGCCCTTTGATGGTAAGAGTCTAGACCCATACAGCTGTGAATTGGAGAACTCCAGGAAAAAGCTTTCCAGGTACATGATGTTCCCGAGGATAAAAAGGTAGACTATGCTGCGTGCTATTAGAAATACTGCCATGATTGGGGGTATCACAAAGGAGCTGATGGAAGCTCCAATTACTTGGCCAGCATTTAAGGATGTTTTCCTGAGTCAACTTTTTCCCTCTGTGTACAAGATAAAATGAGGGAAAAGTTTTATGAATTAAAAGAGAAAGGTAGAAGCTTATGGAGTATGAGCGAGAGTTTAGCAGATGTTGAAATTCGCTCCATTGGCCTATCAGAATGATGAAGAGGGTTTAAAAACTGATAAATTTCGGCGGGGCTGGATATCTATTTTCAGGCAGAGCTGAAAAGAAGAAAGTTTGCGACTTATGTGGAGATTGTGAATGAAGCCGTATACTGGAACAGGTGGGGATATGAAGGGTATGGAGGGTCCTTCACAAAAAGAAAGGATGGAGGTAGTTTTGGGGCAAAAATGGAAATAAGGATAAAGGAAAAAACAAAGAAGCAGTATTAGCCACCATTTCCCCCTCAAAGGAATCAAACTTATACATAGTGTGCTGGAAGTGAAGGGCAATCACAAGGCTAATGAATGTCCCCCAGTTGAGAGGAAAATGTTATAATGGGGGTAGATGGGCACATTGCTAGCAATGTCAGAATCCTAAGGCCTCCAATGTTACACCTGTGGACAGTTTAGTCATACTTCCCATAATTGTGGGGTAGGAGGGGAGGGGAGGTCAGCAGCTCAGGCTCGACTCAGGCCCCCCCACCTAGGGATGATCTAAATCCTAGGGGGGGTAGACCGCGACCTCAGACTCAGGCACGGGGTCTTTGCTTAACAACAACAGAGCCAGCTAATGTGGAAGATGTAGTAGCAGGTAAGACTAAAAAACTTATCTGTAGTTTGATGGGTAAATAGTTTGTAATGTAAATGAACCTAAAATTCATATAAATATGTAAATTTTATAAGTGTAAATATGTAATTATGTGGTGAATTTTGATGTGTATGGGATGCTGATGCTTGTTATGAATTGTGAATTGAATTAATGAATGAATCTATATGTGAAAATATAAATGTGTGTGTAGACATGAATTTTCATGTGTACTATGTAAAATAAAACGTATCTGCTTAGGGGTTTTAAAAAAATTGTATTAGTAATAATGCCTATAAGTACGGTAAGTGCATATATGCAAATTGAATATATAGATTGTTTATGGTATATACATGAAGTAATTAATATGTGATGTGCTAGCTTAAAATTTTTTGGTGGATTTAACAAAAATTGTAAATAAAGTGATTTTTTGTGATTTCAGGTGTGATTCGATTAGTGAAATCCCCTTATCCTTGTTTGCATGGGAACCCATTTTTGTGCAAAGATTGGGTAGACGGAAAATGGCCAATTGAAGAGTTTGAAAGTGAATTGTGGGTACCCTTCGGGAGGGGAAAGGTGGGTTTTAAAATTGGGAAGGTTTTTGGGGTTAAAGGCGGCAATTCCAGGTTTTGGTTATTTTTAAATTTAAAAGGGTTTTTACCCTTGGCGGTTGGGCGGGCCAAAAGTAAAGGGGCAAAAAATTGTGGGAAAAAAAGTAGCAAGTTTTGTCAAAGGGAAAAAGCATTCATTTTTAAAAGGGGGATAAGGCGGTCAATCCTAAGACATGGCTAACAAACCCAAAAAAATTGAAAAGGTTTGGGATTTTTGGTTTCAGTGGTAGATAAAAATTAAAGAGAAAAACGGGGTATCCCGTTGTATGTAATTCCCAAAAAATTTTTACTGAGGTTCCCAGGTTCCCCCAGATAGAGATTTAATTCGGCATTGAGGTAATCCGGGTACAAACCTGTACCAAAAGCCCTTATGAGGCCCCGAGAATTGATGGATTAAAAAAGAGTTGCAGGAATTAGGATAAGGGTTTAAAAGGCCTAGTAGTATTTGGGGGCCCGGGGTGTTTTTTGTGAAAAAAAAAAGGGGTAGTTATTTTTGGTAAGATTCCGTGATTTAAATAAGGTAACCATAAAGAAAAAAATTTTCCTTTCCCCCCAAATTGATGACTTTTTTGATCTTGAAAGGAGCAGCTGATTCTCGAAGATTGATCTGAAATCTGGATATCTAATTGAAGGTGAAGGGGTTGACATCCCAATGATGCATTTCGAACCAGGTTATTACTATAATTTTTGGGTTCCTTTTGGTTTAAAAAAAGCCCATGCCTTATAATTGATAAATGGGTTTTTAAAAAATTTTGGATGACTTTGGGTTTATTCTTGATGATATCTTATTTTTTCTAAAAAAGAGGACCGCTAACATTTAAAAAAAGGGGAAACCCCCTCTAAAGGAAAAAAATTTTTATGCAAAGTTGAAAAAATGTTTTTTTGGGTAGACCAATTGCTTCTTGGCCTTTGTGTCGGTTCGGAAAATCTGAATCCTGCAAAAAGGGTTTAGGCCACACAGGGGAATCCTCCCCACTCAAGGGGAAAAGTTTTTTTGGTAGGCAGGAATTACAGGAAATTTGTGGAAGACTTTTAAAGTAGCTGACCCCCAACTGATTTAAGGGGAAAGGGTCAAATTTTTAATGGGGAAACCAAAGGGCAAAGCTTTAGGAATTAAAAGGAGGTTGTTTCACTCCCATTTTGGCCCTTCCAATGGAAAGGGGGGTATGCTTAATTGTGGGAAAGTGTGCCCTTGCCAAAAGTTAAAGCAGAGCTCAAAAAACCCGGAGGGGTTTTTACAACCCCCCCCATTTTTCCCCCAAAGGAAGTGGGAGAGATTTTCCTGGATTTTTTTATAAAATTAAACCCCGGGGAAAAACCCAAAACTATTTTGGGAAACGTTGATAGGGTACTAAATTTAGCCCATTTTCCTTCCCCAAAAAACAAGCATTTCCCCATCCCCGCTTTGCAGCGTTTTATATTAAGGGGGAAAAATGCGATTACTGGGTTTCCCCCCCCTTTTATTTTTTTTCTGACAGAGATCCCCGGTTTTTTTCTAGTTTTTTTTAAAACCCCACAGGGAAACATGGCAACCCCAAAAAAAAGTTCCGTAAGCTTCATCCCCGATAGATGGTCAAACAAAAGAAACCTTCAACCTTTAGGATATGTTGGAGCATGTGTTTTTAACATTTTCCACTAATCAGTTTTTTCAATAATAACAGTATCTTGTAAATATACAGAAGCCCTTTTGAAACCCCCTATGGAAAAAAATTGAATCCCCCTTATATTGGGAGAGATTAGAAGAAAAAAGTAGTGGGACCGGGAAAAGCCCACAGTGAAGGATAAAATTTTGGTGATAAAGGCCAAATGAAAAAAACACAAAGTAGACAGAAAAAAAATTTGCTGATAAACGAAAAAAACCTTTGAAATTTCAATTTGGGGACTTTTTTTTCCCTTTAAAAATTACCTATGAAGGGGGCCGGGGGTTTGGGGTAAAAGGGGGAAAAAGATCCTGTTATAATTTTGGGGGGGAACCCGGGTTCGAGGAGGGGTTTGGGGCTGTGGCTATGAACTTAGTTACCCCCGCTGGTTTTGCCAAATTTTCCCCAAGTATTCCATGTTCTTTATTGAAGAAATTTGTTAGCGATCCCACAGTTTTTCTTAAACATCACCCCCAAAAAGGCTCCAGGGAAAATGACATATGGGAGATCCCCCCTTCCCTTTTTTTCGGGCCCCTAGGCAAATCAGAAACCGGGGTTTTCGTTTAAAAAATTTCCTTTTTTAAAGTCAACCGAGGCAGAGGGGGCCCCCTTTGGGGGAAAAGATATATAGGAAAAATATTTCCCGACTTTTTCTAAACAGGGAAATTTTGTTTCACCCTTAGGGATAAAAAGTATGGCCTTACTTAAAAATTTTAAAGGGTTTTTTAATTTAAATTTTAAGGGTATTTAAAAAACAATGAGGGTACCCCCCCGTTATTTCAAAACAAAATATTTTTAAGGGGGGGAAAAAGTGTGCCAAAAAATAAACAATAAAAGTTTAAAAATTTTTAAAAATTATATAAAATATATATATATATATATTTGTTATATGTAAAAAAAAAAATAAAAAAAAAAAAAATATATAATAATAATAATAAAAATAAAAAATTAAAGGGGCATTTAAAAAATTTTTTGTAAAAAAAAAATTCATAATATATTATAATTTTAAATTTTATTATAACTAAAAAGAAAATAAATAAAAAAGGAAAAAAAAAAAAAAAAAAAAAAAATGAGAACAATCCCCCAATGTCAGAAAAAAATAAGTAATTTTTAAATATAAATTTTATGAAATTAATAGGGAGAAAAAAAATCAAAACATCAAAAAAAAAGGGGAAAAAAAAAACCAAAACCCTCTCCAAAATTTTTTTTCCCAATTTTTAGGGAATTTTAAGTTTTGGGGAAAATTTTTTTTAAAAACAAACTCGGGTAGGGAAAAAGAACAAGAGAAGTGGATAAACAAAATTTGGAAAATTGAAGAAAAAAAAACAAAATTTTAAAAAAGGGGGAATTTTGTTTTTTTTTTTCGAAAAGGGGGGGGAAAATTTCTGCTAGGGGAAATAGGGTTAAGGTTTTTGGGGAGGATAGGATTCCCGGGCCAAAAAGGGGGGTTTTCCCCGGGGGTTGGGGGGGCCCCGGGGCCCCGGTTCCCGGGGGAGCCCCCCCGGAACGCCCCAAACTTCCTATTTTTGTTAAAAAAAAAAAAAGTTGATGAAAAAATTTTGATTTGTGGTATTCTGGCATAAAGGGTTTTATGAATATTTAAGGGGAAATTTTTTTTTCTGAAAAATTTTTTTTGAAAATATGTGATCCTTAAGAAATGCCTTTCTAGCGTAAAAAAATTTGGGAAAAAAAAAAGGTCAAAAGGTTTGGGGTTTTGGGTTTTAAATTTTTTGTAGCAAGTCCTTATATATTTAATTTAAAAAACCCAAAACAAAAATTGTTTAAATTTAAGTCGTTTTCTATTTTTTGTGAATTTTTTTTAAGCTAATTACCCCCTTTTGGCCGAATTAAATCCTTTGCAAAAATTTGAGAATTTTTTTTTTTATTATTGAATTCAAGTTTTTTGAGGGGTTATTGAAGCAAAAATTTTTTTTAGAAGCTTTGGGGTTTTTACGAAAAAAAAAAAGGGGGTGTTCGGGGCAAGATTATGGGGGAAATTTTGAACCCCCCGATTCAATATAGTTTTTTTTCGAAAAATTTAAATTTAAAAATTTAAAAAAAATAGAGCGTAAATACCCTATGTATATAATTTGAAATTTTTGGAAAAAGGTGGATTTGGGGTTTGGGTGGAATTTTTAAGGGGTTTGAATACTGAATTAGCAATTTAGGGTTCAAAAGAGCGTTTTTGGGAAAAAATTATTTGGTTTTGATGATTTTGGGGTTTTTTTTTTTGGTAAGGAGGGAAAAAGGGAAATTGGCTTTTCGAAAGTTTGGGTTGGCAATTTTTGGGGTTTTAGGTGAGTACTTTTTCCTTTTAAAAATTTTTTTTGGGTAAAAGGGTTGATAATGTAGACTATTGTTTTTTGGGTGAAAAATTTTTCCGTACGATCCTTTTGTGATCAATGAGGGGATTTTTGAATTTTTATTGGTTTATTTAGGGGTTGTAAGCATGTAATTGGATTAGAAAAAAAAGGGAAATTCTAAAAACCTTTGAAATTTTAATTTGGGGGTCGGGTTTTGATTTTCTTTTTCCTGTTTTTAAATGTGAGAAATTTAAACTTAAAAAAATCGAATGTTTTAATGATTTGATGAAAAGCGGGGTTATTTTTAGCTTATTAAAGGGGTTTTTTTACTGGTTGAGTTCATACAATTTTTTGTCTTGGTAACGATGAAAATCAAAAGGTAAAAAAATGGGGTTGGCTAAAAAGCCCAAAAAAACCCCAAAAAAAACTTAATGTAAAAAAGTCCTTTTCCCCGCTTAGAAAATTTTTGGGAGCCCTTTTTAGCGCCCCCGGGGGGGTTTTTAGGCATGGGGAGGACCCCCCCCTTTAAAGGTGCCCCGGGGGATTGGTCCCCCCCCCTTTTTTTGGGGCCCGGGGGAAAAGGGCGAGCAAAATTTTTTCAAACAAAAAGAGTATATAAGGATGTTTTAAAATTTGGTTTTAAAAAAAATTTAAAATTTAAAAAGTAATGAGGGTTTTTCTACCATTTACGGGTTTTTTTCCTGGTTTAAATTTAAAAAAAATTTTTGCCCCGTGAAAAAACAGGAGGTTTAAAAAGGTTTAAAAAGAAAAGGTTGTGAGTAAAATTGGGGTTTAAAACTTGTTTCTTGAGTAAAAACTTCGGGTATTTGATAAATTTTTGATTACATTAGTGATTTTTTTGGTTTGTTTTTTTTTTAGTTGTTGATTTTTTACTATTTTTCTTTTAAAAAAGCTGGGGGGGTTTGTTTTTGCTAACCTCGGGTACAGGAAATTAAAAAAAGTTGTTGGAGACTGGGGGTTTTTAGGAGCGTCAATAGGGGACAAAAAAGGGCCCTTTTGTTTTTTTTGGGGAACCCCCTTTTTTTATTTGTAATAAGTTATGGGGGTTTTAAAAATTTCAGATTGTAAAGAAAAATTTTTTGTGTGTAAAAGGGTTTGGGGTTTGAAATTTCTTTTTACCCCTTAAAGGGACAGGATAAAACAGGCATCCCCTATTCCCGGGGGAAGCGCCCCGAGATAAAATTTTGTGATGTATGAGTACAGGGTTTTAAAAACTGGTTTTAGAAAATGATGTGGATTGAAATGATAGCGCTTTGGGCCCTTTTTAAAAAAGGAGTTTAAAAAATTTTTTTTAAAAGGGTTTTGGGGTTACGGTTTCAATTTTTAAAATTTCCCCTTATCTCAAAATTTAAGAGGGGATAGAACCTTCTACATTTTCCAAGGAAGTTAAAAAGGAAAATTTTTAACAGGTTCAAGAATCAGACCATGGGGGGCGCTACCCTCCCAAGGACTCCCACAAAAACCCCTATGCTAAACACATACATCAATCTTAAAAATTGGGGTTAATTCATTAAAATTTAAAAAAATTTCTTCATATACTTTTTAAAAAAAAGCACAGAAAACAAAAACAATTCACTACCAATTTGGGCAAAATTTAGTTTTTTTTTAAAAATTTTTTTACCCTTCCCTAAGTCCCCAAAAACCTTACTGATTAAAAAAATTTCTTTTTAAATTGTATTCCTATAAAATAAAAAGGGGAAAAAGGAAGCTTTCAACCAACACAGTCTTTGGGGGCCCAAAGTATTAAAAAAGGGAGTACCCGACCGTGATAAAGCTAATCACTTTTCTCTCTCCCTTTTTTTTTTAAAAGGGCAAGACACAATTTTTAAGGGGCCCAAATATCTTTTTTCATTTTTTTTTTTTCCCAAAGGCAGTTGGGGGAGGTCTGATCTTGGTTTTATTAAACAACAGGGGCTCAATATAAATTATTTTTGGGGGGTCATGATCTTTTGCCCACTTTTCCCAATTAAAAAAAGGGTTTTCCCCAAAAAGGTCATTTTAAAAGGTTGTGTATCTTTTTTTTTCCTTTTTAAATTTTTAACATCCATAAACATCTTTTAAAGGTCATGTATTAAAAACTTCAAAAATAAATCCCTCAGCCCCCCTTTTTAATAAATTTAAAAAAAATTTATCTATCTAATTTGAAATTTACAAGTAATTTCGGGATAAACTTACTTGACCTGAATCATTATTGATTTTTAAACACTTGTTTTCACCCCCTTGCATACCCGGATTTATTTTGAATGTTAAAAACCCTAACACTTTAAAACCCTTTTTTTTAAAATGTACAAAAAATTTTTCGAAAAATTTGTTTTTAATCGAAAATACTTACCCAAAACAAATTGGTGAATTATGGGAAACGTGCTTTCCTTTTCTTTTTTCCCCGATTTCTGTAAAGTGTGTTTAGAGTTCTATGAAGTGCGCAAATGAGGCAAAAAGGTTTAACCCCCTATGTTAGATTTACTTATATTTCTTAGGTCATAAAATTTCCATCCTACCCCCCTGCTTTTAAAATATTTACCTTCCCTTTTCCTTTGGCCAAAAAAATATATTATATATATATATTTTATGTATAATATTCTGAGTAATTTCATTCCCCCCCCCCCCCCCCCCAAAAAAATTTTCGTTGTCGAAAATTACTTAGATTATTGGGAAAAGTTTTAGGTATCCTCTTTCTCATTTTCCTCTTCTAATTCCTAAATTGCTTCTCTTTTTGTTTTTATTGCTCCCCCTGCGCTTTTTTACATTTCTGATAACTCCCCCTTTTCAAACTTAAAACAATTTTTTTCAATCTCTCCACTGTTTTTGAGTTTTTGCGCACTTGCAAAAAGGTTTCCCGTGCAGTGATTTGATCTAGATTAAATAAAATATTTTCCCCAGCATGGAAATGTGAAATACATTTTGTACCCTAACCAAACTTGGTTTGAAGAGCTAACTTTTAAGCTATTGTTCCTTTTTCTTTTCCCAAAATCTTTAAATAATCCAAAATACCTTAGGTTTAGCTTTCCCCTCAACCCAAATCTAATCAAATCCTTTTGTTGGAGAAATCCTTTAAAAAGAAACCCTTAAAACCCCCCACTTGAAAAACCCAAAAGGGGATCTTCTCTTGTCTACATAGCTTTCTGTTGGGACAAGGCTATCTGTATTCTCCCACCTAATCAATTTTACCTTGTCTACTACCCTTGTACTAACTTTCCCCATCATCTGTCTTTTTTCTCACTTCATCCCAAAGTATGGGGATTTGCACCTTATTCCATAAAGAGCTTCCTATGGGCCATTTGAATGGTTGTCTTATAAAAGTTTTTATAGGTAAACTCCCCCAAAAGTATATGCCATTCCAGTTTTCCTCAAAAAAACCATTTCCCCCTGTTTTTGAGTAAAACTTTCAATATTTGTATGTCCTTTCAGACTGACCTCCGTCTGAGGGGCAACGCTCTGCTGAATTTCAATTTGGTACCCAAAGCTTTATTAACTCTCCAAATTTTACTTCAAACCTTATATCTCTATCAAAAGTGATAGTCACTAGCACAACATGTAGCCCAAACTATCTCTTGTATATTTTATCTAAGTAAAATTTCTCAAACTTTTTAATCCTACTTTAATGGGTAAAAATGAGCAGACTTGGTAAACTTTTTTCATAATAACCCAAACTACATCCTGCTTCTCCTTGGTGATTGGGGGGGTTTGTAACAAATTTCCATTGTCCCCCCTCCCCCATTTCCACTCGGGAAACAAAAAAGAGGCTATAATTCTTCAGCTAGTTTTTGGATGTTCTATTCTGATCTGCTGGCATGTGGGAAACTGGCGAAAATACTCAGCTATCCCTCTTTTCTTTTTTTTCTCCACTAATAACAACTCTTCAAGTCCTTATACTTTTTGGTACTTCCAGGGTGTTTTGGGTGTAGGTGGGGTAATGTCCCCCTTTTCATTATCCCCTCTTCAATTCTAAAAATCATTTGGCACACAAGTCTCTTTTGTTTTTTAAAGGTCCTCTCTACACCCAAATTTTAATTCTAGAGCCTTGCCTTATTCCTTTCTCCTCTTGACCTTTTGGGGATATTTTTAAATCTTCCATCTGACTAGTTTTAAATTTTATGTCCTTTAAATGGTTGGCTGAAAACCCTTTAAAAGGGAAAAAGCCATTTTTCTTCCACTTCTTATTTTAAAAAAATTTTATAGTTCCAATTTACTCATCCCCCCTTAAAATAACCCCTTTATGAAGTGATGAGAGTGGCTACTTTCCCTTTTATTTCTTTCCACAAAGGGGCATCTCCCCACCACATTAGCTTTTTTTGGATGGAATTGTATCCCCAAGTCAAAACTTTTATTAGCTCCAACCATCTCTTGCTCAAAATTTGGGTTTTTTTCCGTGTAAATATTTTTACTTCAAGCTTCTACATCAGTAAAGTTTTTTGAAACCTTTTCCCTCCATATAAGTAATGCCTCTATGGTTTAAAGATAAAAACCAAAAAGTCAACGCTAATCAAAAGTTGGATAGTTCTTTTCTTTACGGCTTCAATTGACGAGATCATAAGTTATTACTTGACCATCTTGCATCAACAACCCCCCAACCCTTGAACTGAGGCATCACTATACACTAAAAAACTCTTCCTACCTTAGGCAAGGAAAAAAAATGGCTTTAATACAAGTTTCTCTTGATTGTCTAAAGCTGACTTCACATCCATTACCCCCCACTCAAATCTAAACATTTTTTTTTTTTGTCAGCTAGGGGAGGGGAGTTGCTATTTTGGAAAACCCCTCAAACAAATCTCCAAATAATACCCTGCTAGACCCAAAAAGCTTCTTACCTTTATAACTGTCTTTATTTGTGTGATATCCCCCTTTTAAATTTAAACAATCAACACATAAAATAATCATGAAAAATTGGACAACCCCCCAATTGAAAGATCCCTTCACGTGGGAACCCCAAAAATTTACCTAAGAACAAGGGCGATAAATAGGTCCAATTTTTCACCAAATATTACACACTAGTAGAAGAAGGGTCAAAGCTTGTAATTGTTGATATGGCACACAATAATACAAGGGCCCTTTTAACCCCACCACAATCCTAAAAGATTGAAAGAGTGGAAAGGGAAAATTTGAAAAAAACCCCTTCTTCACGTACATTTTTTTTATGTTTTTTATCGAAAAAGTAATGTCTTTTTTTTGTCCCTTTTACAAGTATTTATAAATTGTTCCGATATGGAAACAAAAATAAAGAAAATAAAGGAAAAACAAGAAAAACATGGCCAACTCTCCATTAGTTTTAGGTTTGGTTCAAAGTGAACCATGAAAACCCTCCCCCCTAAACCATTTCTTTAACTTGGTCAAACATCTTGAAGTACTGATAATTGCACCTGATTTTTAAAAGTAAAGCGGTATGTAAAAGGGAAAAAAGATACAAAGGAGCGTCTCCCGGGTTTTCCCTCTAGTCAAAAAGGACTCTCAATGCAAAACTCTATAGTCCCTTTTGCTCTAGCTCGAGTAATGGGTAATGTTATGGAAATGGTTTGATTCCCATCATCTCTTCGAGCCTATAGAAGATTTGCCCTCAAAACTAAGGGCTTCATGAAGATCTTTTGATAGATAAGGCGGGTAGAAACCCGGCCCAAAATTAAATGTAGCAGAGACACCGCATTCTCCTGGTAACTCCACCTTGTTTAAACATTTTTGTTGATGCACCCTTTAGAATCTTAAAAAGGGTTTATCGCTCTAGGGGGAAAGTTTTTTATGATTTCTAAAGAGGAAACCATCTTTGCTAAGATGAATTTCCCAAAATAAGTCACCTAGATTGTAAAACTTGGCTTTTCCTTTTTTTTGCCCTAAAAATTTCTAAATGGGCCCCGAGTTTTCTTAAAATGTTCAAAAGCCTTTTGGGTGAAGCTTCTAAAATCTCCTTAGCATGCTCTACTTTTTCCAAACTTTCTTCCCTTTGGGTTTTCGGGGTTAAAAATATTAAATCCAATGGAAGGGTTTGGAAATTTTAGCTATAAAAATGACTTCAAAGGGAGACTTACAGGTTGAACTAAAAGTTGACCTATTGTAAAATGAACTCAACAAAAAGGAAGACACAAGTCCCCCAAACGGGAAATTTTTTTCCAACTGTTGCTCTTAAATAAGGCACCAAGATACGATTGACAGCCTCTGTCTAGTTGTCCCATCTGAAGATGGGCAAGATATACTATACAAGAGTTTTAAATTTTTCCCCAAATTGCTTCCAAAGTGCTTCCAAAAGAAGTTGAGAAAAATTAGTGTCTCTATCAAACACTATGGGTTTTACAGAACACTATGTATCTTTTAATTTTTCCCACAAAAAAGGGTTTGCAATAAAAAGGCATCATCTGTTTTGTGGCAAGGTACGAAGTGTGCCCTTTTTGGGCTGAAGGGGTTCGTGACCACCACATGGGTCTTTGCCTCTTCGTGCCGGGGAAAACCCAAGAAAAAAATTCATATTTGTATAAAATCCAGGGGCTGTGTAGGAAAAGGTAAAGGCATATATTCACCCTAATCTTCCTTTTTTTTCCCTTTGCCCCTTAAAAAACCCCACATCTCTCCAAAACATTGTCTACATCTTTTAGAAATACCTCTCTATAAAAATGGCCCTTAACAACTCAAATGCCCCTTTTTTCCCCACCAAAATGTCTAGAAAAACCCTCCAACATGATTTTTCCCTTTACCAATAATTCCCTAAAAAAACCCACGGGGGGGTATACACAATTTTCCTGCTCTATAAAAGAAAACCATCTATCAAAATAATACTCATCTACTACTTTTCCCTAAAAAACCCTCACTCAACAATCAATTTCGGGTGATCATCATGAACATACCATTCCTTCATTAATCCAAACCCAAGAAATTTTGATTAAGAGAACCCGATAAGTACATCCCTTTGGTGATAAACATCAGCTACAATATTTGTGCCCCCCTTTCTTGTATTTTAATCACAAAAGCGAAGCCTCTGGGAATTTCCACCCTTTCAAGGTTTCGTTTAAAACAAACTTGTTACCCTTTTAAAAGTGCTTCAGCAACTTTTTGGCCCTTATAGACAGCAAAATCCTTAGGGAGAAGATAGTGCTACCACATCATTAATGCACGCATTAAGGAATAAAACTCCTTTTTCATACATTAAAATAGTTCAAAGGTGCACCACTAAATTTTTTTCATTTGAAATATGCAAGGGGCCTCCTTTCCTACATCAACACATATCAATTTTTTTTACCCCCAAATGCATCACACTCTTTTTCCCAAAAGTTTTATCAAAAAAAAAGGTAATGCAAAAATTGGGAGCACTAGTTAGCCTTGCCTTCACTTCCTCAAAACTCTTCTGACCCCAAAACTCCCTAAACAAAAGGAACATTTTTTTTAGTAAATTTTAGTCAACAACTAAACAATGCTACAAAATTTTCTTTAAAAAATCTCCTAAAAAAAAGAAGCTAAACCAAAAAACCCTCCCACCCAACTACAAATTGGGGCTTTGGGCCACTCCATGATACCCCTTTAATTTTTTCTTCTTTCAACCCAAAACCAGAACCATCAATAAAGCCAAGAAAAGTTCCCTTTTTACAAACAGAATGAACACTTCTTGAGATTTCCATACAACTGTCTTTTCCCCCCAAGACTAAGAAGACTTTTTGGGTAAATGTTCAACATAACTTTCCATGCTTCTACTAAAAAACAAAATGTCATAAAAAATAGACTATAACAAATTTTCCTAAAAATTTCCTTTCCCATAACAAAATTCATTAGTTGCATGAAAGTACTAGGGGAGGGTTAGTCAACTAAAAGGCATGACCATCCACTCAAACAAACCATGTTTTATGTTTTAAAAGCAATCTTCCACTCATTCCCCCACCCCTTATACGAATTTTTGGGGATATCCACTTTTAAGGTCCACTTTTGAAATACCTGAAAAACCCCTTCAGTTCATCCAAAATCACAAGTCTAGGAATAGGATACATATAGTTGATGGTAATTTTGTTAATGGCTCTACATCAATGCACATTCCCACATGCCATCCTTCTTTGGAATAGGAGTGCAAGAACAGCATAAGGGCTAGTACTCTCTCTAACAAAACCCCTTTCTAAACCCAAATCATCCACCTATTGCTTTAATTCTCTAGCTTTTTTCAAGATTCAAGTAATATGCCCGGTCAATTTGGCAAGACTGAAACCAGTTGAAAACAATGGCATGTTCAATGCCTCTCATAGGTTTGTAATCCTTCAAAATAACTCATCAAGGAAACATCTATGTACTCATCAGCACCTGGTTCACAACTGAAGGTAACTGTTCTCCCCCCATTTAACTTCCAACACATATTTCATCTGCAAAAGATATTCAAAATCTCTCTTCTTGAATTGCCTCTTCTAGTTCATGTTGCCCCACAAACAAGGTTTTCCTCTTAACAATTTTTTTTGATTTGGGCTCTATGCTTTTTGTAAAATTTAATAGGTGACATGGGATTTTAACACAAACCCCTTGCCCTCCTTCTGGGAAAACATAGGGGTTCCCCAAAAACCCATCAAGCAAACCCTTTATCTATAACCAAAGTCTGCCAAGGCAGTATGTGTGAAGCACACCTAAGAAGAAATCACAAACTATTTCATCATGGTAACTCTCCTCTAAAGCTTTAAAAAGAACCTTTGCCCTTTAAGTAACATGCAAATTGCCTTGTTCAAATTAACCAATACAGTTTATATTTGCTTAAGGTGTGGGGGAGTAACTATTTCAAAAAAATTAAATAAAAGAAGCAGCCACTAAATTGGGGGACAACATCACCATCAATAAAAAAGCACAAAGGGCACCTGGACCCTGTAGGAAAAATGAAATAGGTTCTCCCCTATTCTTCCTCGTTAGCTAAAAAGTAGTCAACACCCTACGCAAAAACATTGAAGCCAAATACTGTCATTCCCCCCTGTCCCCATGCACCTCAACATCTGCATTTTCCCATAATACTCACCCTAATACTACAAATAAATCTATAAGCTCACACATCTCTTCCTCGTCTTCCTCACTCTCTACCTCCATAGAAAGCCCATCACCCTTCGTTGGGAAACATTGATAACCATATGTCTAAAACTTAAAATTTAAAGCTTTTGCCCTGGGCGATTCTTTCCTCTTGAGAACCACTATCATCTTTTTTTTTTTTAGTCTCAACAACTGCTTTTCCCTTTCAAGCAAATTCTTTCTCCCCTCTAATGCCCTAAAATAACATATTCTTTTCCAAAATTTTTAAACCCAAATATCCCCTTATCAACATGCTTATTGTGAAAACCCATATAGTTTAGTAGGGGATCCAAAACCAAATTAAACTCCCCAACTCTATACAGATTAGAATGCCTTTGTCTTTTCAACTTTCAAAGCCAATTGGGGGCTTTATCAAGTGTGTCATATTCCCTAAAAGCTCCATAATACAAGCAATTCCTATTTCAACCGGAACAAAATCGTCCCATCGTTTTATTAAAGAGGTTCAACTGCTCTACATTGAATTATTTTTTCCCAAAACCCTTTTGGGACATACCCATCCAGGGTTTTTGCCTCCCTATCTCAATGTTTGGAGACGCTTTAAATAGCTCACGTCCGAAATGCTCTATTATAAACCCCCCTTCCTCATAACCTATTTCATGTCCTGCCAAGCATGTATTTCAACATCTCCATCTCTCCTCCTACTGGCTACAATTTTCTTCCACCAAAAGGGGGCGGCATACCCTATAAACCAACGTTTCCAAACGTGCTCGAGAAAGGTTTCATTGATCCATAACACTAAAAAAATTTCCTTCCACCTTATCCCTCTCAATCAAGAAAATTCCTTGCAAATCCCCTTCTAGAAAAATGAAGGCATCTGAAAATTTCACATAATTTAAACCCCTAGGTGGCCTAAAACTCAGGGTTTTAAGATAAAATTTTAATCCTCAAAATTATATTTTTTCCCTTTCCCGGGTTTTTGGGCCCAGGGAAATTTTCCCCCAAATTTCCCCTTTCCCCCTTTTAAACCTCCCAATGCCCCTTTCCCCAAACGACATTTTTTAATAGCTCCCTTTAGGGGGGGATTTTGGGGGGTTTTTGCCATTGGTTGTTGAGGATGTTTTAATTTGGTAAAACCCCTTGTAGCTAGATTAGCAACAATAGTTTTTAACTCTTGAATTTTTCCTTTAAGTCCCTTCTAAAAAAAAACCCTAAAAAACACGGTGTCCCTTACCTATTTCCTCCAACCTGACTAATGCTTCTTTTTCCCAATTCCCCCCCATACACACAATCATTTGACATGTTTGTTGAATTATAATCTTTAATAAATAATTCCAAAATTTACAATCACAAACCCCCATGGGGACACCCATTAAATTTAAACCCCTTTTTCAATTTCCCAATTCCATAATCTCGTGAATCATAAAGCAATCTAATTCTCAACCCTTGTTAAATTTCCAACCTACAATCACGTATACTAAAAACTTTAAACCCCAAATTTTCACTCCCCTTTTCCAAATTTTCCCAAACCATAATCACTTTTACTACACCACCACATCACACACAAATCCCAAATTTTAACCTAACTCAATTTTTAATTCAAAAAAAAGACATCCATAGCAAATTTCCCTTTAAATTTAAAACCTCAAATAATGCAATTATACATACCCATAAAACCATCTAAAGGCATAACCCAAAATTTTGCCCTTGCTTTAATTCCAACTCACAATAGCCAATGAATCACAGCATAAAACATGCAATAGGGCCAGCTTTAATCACAATCAACAATTCAAAGGCTTATGGCATCAACCCTAATTGTTAATTCAAAAACAATACTTCCACGTTGCAATCCCTTCTCTCAACCTTGCTCTGATACTAAATTATGATATGCCAATTCAATTAACAATCAACACATATAAAAGTTTTATAAGAAAAAATTTTAGAATCCCCAAATTGAAAAAATCCCTTCATGTGGGCCCCCAATTCATGCCAAAAACCAAAACAATAAAGAAGATCCAATTTCTTTCCATATTTTTTACACAAATATTAGAAAAGGATCAAGCTTGTAATTATTGAAAAGACACACAAAAAATCCAAGAATGGACTTGCCATAGTCCTAAAAGATTGATAAGATTTGGGTGAAATGAGAAAAAAAATCCCCTTTTCCGTGTATTTTTTTGTGTTTTTTGGGCAAAAAAAATGTAATGTCTTTTTGTGTCTCTTTTACAAGTATTTTTTAGTAGCCCTAATAAGAAAACAAACATAAAGAAAATAAAGGGAAAAAAAAAAATACATGGGTGGCTCTATATTAGTCAAAGGGCGATTCAAAAGTGAATCGGAACCATCCTCTAAAACATGCTCTAATTAAAATTGGGCATACCGAAGTACGATAATTGCAGCTGATTAAATGTAAAACAGTTATGTAAAAGGAATGAAGATACTAGTGAGTGTCTTTGGGTTCCATCTGGTCCCAAAAAAGGGCCTCAATGCAAAACTCTATAGCCCTTTGGCTCTAGCCGGGGAAGGGGGCCCCCTTTTGGAAATGGTTTGAAATTTCCCCTTACTGTGCTAGTCAACTACTGCTCTAAACCCTTTTTTGGGTCCACAAATATCTCATATCTATTAACCACGTGACCCAAGAAACTATTGTTTCCCAAACCTAATTTTACAAATTTTCTAAATTTTTTTGCATACAACTTTTCTTCTTGTAACCTACCCAATACCAATCTCAAGTGCTCTTCATGCTCCTTAGTGCTTTTAGAGTATATCATGATATCGTCTATAAAGATGATTACAAATTTATCTAGAAAATCCTTGAATACTGTATTCATTAAATCCATGAATGCAGCTAGTGCATTAATTAGTTCAAAAGGTATCACCAAAAACTCGTAGTGCCCATATCTAGTCCTAAATGTTATTTTATGAATATCTTCTTCTTTAATTCTTAGTTGATGGTAGCCCGATCTCAGGTCTACTTTGGAGAACACCTGAGCTCCTTACAACTGGTAAAATAGGTCAATCTATCATGGGAAGAGGATATTTGTTCTTAATTGTGACATTCTTTAACTCTTTGTAATCTTTTACAGAGTCTCATGCTTCCATCTTTCTTCTTTACAAACAGGACTGATGCACCCCAAGGAGTGACACTAGGTTTTGTAAAACCTTTATCCTATAGCTCTTGAAACCGTTTCCTTAGTTCTTCCAATTCCACTAGTGTCATTCTTAGACTGGTCTTGATATGGGTATCGTACCCTGTACCAAGTCAATGTTAAATTCTATCTCCCCGATGAGGGTAAACCAGGAAGGCCTTTTGAAAACACATCAGGAAACTCCCTCACTATTGATACCCCTTCCATCTTAACTTCTTCACTAGCTTCAACAGATATAGTTGCCAGCACACTTTTTCCCACATCTCATAAGTGGGCAATCTAATGGGTTTCTACATTTCTAACTTATATTCAAAATATTCTTCCCTATATATTAAACTGCACCACCATGTTGTGACAGTCTTTGGTGACATGATATTTTGACAGCTAGTTGACACCTAGAATAATGTCAAATTCTATCATCTCTAATATTAGAAGGTCTATGGCATTACCTACCATGTATTTCTATTTCTCACTCCTTTGTATAATCTACTTATTCTTCCTCCTACTTCTAAGGGAGTACTAATAGTGATGAGGATCAGCTAGCGTCAAAAAGGAAGGAACTAAAATCTCCATGATCCATTACATGGTATTGGAGGCCCGATGACTCAAGTTAGAGCTAAGAGGATGAACGAAGCTCTATAAAGATTAGTCATGGATTTACAAGCCAAGGAGTCAAGCTACACTAAAAGAGAACCAACACGTGTTAACTTGATTCACGTAACCATAAAAGGATTGTGAAAATTTAGAGGCATTAGAATAATTTTATTGAAATCGACAACTAGAAGCACATTGGGTTTATTTTAGTTTTATTTGTTGGGTTTGTAATTTATGTTATTTAGTTGCTTACCGATTATATGTGAATAAGGATAGAATAGGCAACATAGGGTTTTTCCATATTTTTTTTGTATTGTATATAAGCCGTGAAAGGGGGGCTTGGCCAAGTTAAATTTAAATCATAGAATTAAAAAACATAATTTGTAGGATTACGAAAACCCTCTTTTTTTTTTTTTTAAGATTTCGGTTTTTGATTTTTTATTTTTTTTTTGCAACCGAATTGAATTTCTTTTTTTTTTATATACGTATGCCTTTCAATATGAACTATGAATGAACAACATTGGAATGTTCAAAGACTAGCTAAAAACCTAGATGTCATGGGATCTCCAAGGTTTTTAGTGATCAAACAAGATTTTTTTTTATACGAATTTCCAGATATGAGTATAGAAATAACAACAGACGAATAATGAAAAAGGGATAGAATTTACTTGATTCAAGAACCCGAAGCTTTGATACCAAATGATGCGGAAAAAACCCTAGGTATATTAAACCTAGAACCCGACGACGTTATTTAAATCGTTTTACCTGAGACCGTCTTGAAAAAAGTATTGCATAACTAGACCCCAATCACACCTGTTGACTGAAACCTAAGTTTCAAAAGAAATTCCAAGCAACTCGATTAAGAATTCCTATTGGAAGATTTTTTTTCAAAAGAACAAAAAAAAAAAAGAAGGTTTTCATAATTTTCACGAAATTGTGTTTTCAATTCTATGATATGTCTTGGCCAACCCCCTTACACAGCTTATATAGCATAAAATAAAAATATAGAAAAACCTAAGTTGCCTATTCTATCCTTATCCACATGAACCAAAGTAAGCAACTAAAAAACATAAGTTACAAACCAACAAATAAAACTAAAAATAAACCAAATGTGCTTCTAGTTTGGGCGGTTCAATGAAATTATTCTAATGCCTCTAAATTATCACATCCCTTCCATGGTCACGTGAATCAAATTAGGGACATGTTAGTTCTCCTTTAGTGTAGCTTGACTCTTGGCCTGTAAGTCCATGACTAATCTTTTAAAGCTTCGTTCATCCTCATAGCTCTAGCTAGGGTCATCGGGCCTTCCAATACCATGTAATGGATCATGGGATTTTGGTTCCTTCCTTTTTTATGCTAACTGATCCTCATCAAATAGCCAGACAGTCATTCTTGTTTTCAACATTAAATGCACATGCACATACAAAATTCTTAGACACATAGGATATAGATGCACCACTATTAAACGGTATATATGCATTACAGGAGTATACTAGAAGCACACTTGCAATGTTGTCTATGTTAATGACATCTTAGTGCTGTTGCTGGTGAATGGCAAATACTCTGGTAGAACTCTTTATCTAAGACCCCCTACCTGTGGTCTACCTCCCTATCCTCTCATTAGAGGTCTGCATACCTGTTGGACTAAGCCTGCCTGATTTCTTATTTTTCCTTAGGGACATTTAACTGCTTTTGTCCCTCTAATTACATACATGATAGAAAATTAGGAGCACTGACCTCCCAGTGCAATGCTTGCTAATGTGTCCAGTCTTCCCATAAGAGAAGCATGCCCCATCTAACCATCTGCACTCTCTCAACTCATGAGGCCTATGCATCCAATACATTTAACATTTGAGCCTGCTGTAAAGAGTGCCAAAGGCACTTTTCTAATCTAAAGAGAAAAAGCTGCAACACTCTGTGTTCTACTTTGTTGCACATGATGTATTTTGCCTCTATCTTGCCTCATTCCACTAAAGGCAGGTCTTTTTCCCAAAGCTACTACTGCTCTATGGCTCTCTGTTCTTTAATAATCTTCTTATTTTACTCAAGGTACTTAGCCTTATCAAACATTTCAGCATATGTATTTAGATGAAAGGCCCCCACTGCAAGTTATAAGTCTAAGTCCAACCACTTAGGAATCTCCTAGCTCGGGACCTATCACTGTTACGGACATTTTTAAGAAGGAATTGAATGAAGTGATTCAACTCTACCTCATATCTTCAACTGTTGGGTCCCCTTGCTCACAGTTGCAGTATTTATTCTCCATCTTATCTCTAGAGCTGTTGGGGAAGTACCTCTGATAAAATAGCTCCTTAAATATAGCCAATTCATGCATTCCCTTGCAAGTCTAAGAAACCAAGGCCCACCTTTTTGCTGTAGTTCCCTTCAGCATGAATGCAGCAAATTTACCTTCTTGTTTTCTGGTATCTGAAAGGTAGCAAATTTCTTCTCAATTTCCTATACCCAATCCTCAGGTATCCACTCTAGAGTTAAATTCTTTAGCTACTCTAATAAACCTATTAAAGTTGATGGGTTCATTGACATTCCTGTGCTGTGGGACATTGGGCCTTGGTGTTGTTGTGCCAGTAGTCCCACCAAGTAATGCAACAAAAATCTATTTTTAAAAAAACCAATTAAATATTCTCCCCAAAAACCCCCCCTTTTTGTTTTCCCAAACAAATAACAAAGTCATTCTAAGTTCTACTCTCCAATAATTTTGTAAGGGGGGATAATTCCCCCCCTTTTCCCCTTCCTCCTTCCTAGTTTTTATTTTACTCCCAGATTTCCTTTATTTTTTTGGGCCCCCCTTTTTGTACCTTCATCTAAAGGGGAAAAAATTTTCCTTGAAGGATGAGTTTAAAGCCCAAAAAACATATAACACAAAACCAAAAAACGGGCCAAAAAGAATAGGTATCATATGCATTACGTTAAATTAACCTTAAAAAAAAGGGCCCCCGTTTTTATGATACCAAAATTAATCCACAAACAACCAAAAAAAAGGTATCAATTGGGCCCCCTTAACACAATTTAAAACATTGGAACCTGAATTGGTGATGGGAAAAATTTCCCCCCTACGAGCCCCACACCCTTTTTCAAATTTTTAAACCCCCCCCCTTAAACTTAAATGTTTGGAGGGTAAAACCCTATGAGCCCCACACCCAAAAGTCCACCCTTTAAACCAAATTAAACATCGTGATAGGGGAAATGCCACCCCACGGGCCCCCCCCCCCTACCCATGTCTTTTCTTAAAAAACTTAATTTCCCAAAATTTAACCTAAATCATTTCCAAGCATTTACTCTACTAGGGAATAACGGGCACAAACCCCAAAGGGTCATTTAAGGGGTGCTCCCATAAGGATTGCCACTACGGATTTTCCCCCAAAAAAAACCAAAAACCAAAACACATACAGCATACACTTAAAACACTTAGGACGTTTTTTCCCAATTTAAAAACCAAATTTTTTATTTCATATTTCTATTTTTAAAAAAAGACAAATAGCCAAAAAAAGGTTAAATGTACTTAACTTTTTCAAAACTTGGTTTTTTTCCCTTTTAATTTTCTAGTTTTTACCCAAATTTTCCCAAAAACCCATACAAAGAAATTTAAATTATTTGCTTTTTTTTAAAAATTTTTTTCCAAAAAAATCAAAAAGGGAAAAAAGATGTGTTTCAACTAAAAATGGTCTTTTTGGGAAAAGGGTTTTGTAGGGTTTTAACCGAGGTTTTGTACAAGACCAAAGCCAAAGGCCCATATTCAATTTTTTTTCTCTCTTTTTTTTTTAAAACCCTGGGCGAGCACGATAATTTTTTTAAGGGGGGGGGTTCCCGGGGGGGTATTTTCTTTGTTCATTTTTTTTTTAAAAAAGTCTCAACTTTTTTTTTGTTTTGAGATATATTTTCTTTGGTTTTACCTTCTTTTATAGTCCCCCCCCAATTTATTTATGTTTGGAAGGAAAGGGCATGTATCTCTCTGTCCACTATTCATCAAAATTTTCCCTTAAAAATGGTTCCCTTTTTTTTGAGATTTTTTTGGTTTTTTTATCTCTTTGTTCACTCTTTTTTTAAAATTTTAAACATGCCTTTTAATATAAACAGGGTTTTGGGGATCGTTTTTTTTCTAAATACATTCTTAAAAAAATCGAAAACCCCCTTTGTCTAATTTCCCAATAAATTTAATCTAATTTAAACTATCTGATTTGAAAATTTTTAATGTAATACATTGGGTTTTTGAAAAACCTTTTTCTTGACCCGAATTTTTATCCCCGAATTTCTTAAATCATTTATTTCATTCCTTTTTTCGTATCATTTGGGTTTAAAATTTGAATTTTATTAATAACCCTAACACGTTAATTCTTTGATTTAAGTTTTACATGAAATTAAAATCAATTGTTATTAATTTTTTTTTTTAAATCACCTCAAACAAATTGGCAAATCATAAACACTTTCTTTTTTCCCTTTTTTTTTTTTGGTTTTTTACAGGGGTTTTTGGTTTTAAGGTTTTTGTGGAAAAATGCGGGCCAAAAGAAGCCCCCAAAAGTTTTTTAAAACATTATGTTAGATTTACTTTTATTTCTTAGGGTTGTTTTTAAAATTTAATTTCCTTTTTCTTCCCATTGCTTTTTTAAAATATTTTCTTCTTGGTTTTTTTTTTTGCCCCATTTTCCTTACCTTTCATATATTTTTTATATTTAAAATTTTGGAAAATAATTAAAACATATTTATTTTGTTAAAGAAGGGGGTTTTATTTAACTCAAATAAAATTAATTTCATGGGGGAAAATTTCAATTTCCTTATTATTCGGCTTTTGGAACCATCATTCTTCTTGGGATTAAGTATTTTGTTTTTTTGCCCGGGTTTTTCCAATTTTTTCTTTCTGGGTTTTTAAATTGGGGGGGAAAATTTTTTTTTGTTAGTTTGGAAAAAAGGGGTTTACAAATTTGGGGTTTCCAGGGGGGTTTGGGGGTTTTTGGTGTAAAAATTGGGGGCTTTAAATTGGGGTAAAAAAGGAAGGGAAGGTTTTTTAAATTTTGTAAGGTTTTTTTGGCCTTTTTTTTTGGTTTTTTTTAAGTTCTTTTGCAGACATTTATTAAAATTTAAAATTGATAAAAAATTTTTTTTTTTGGGGCAAACTTTTTTTTCCTTCCCCGTTTGAATTATGATGACATAATTTTATAATATTAAAAGGTGGTTTTAAAACTTAAATGTTAAACATCTAAAGGTTATTTAGGCCCCCTTCAAGGCCCCCGCATTGCCCTTTAAAGTTTTCGGGGGGCCCTCTTTTACTACTTTCCTAAATTATTGAAAAAACGAAAAAAAATATTATTCCATAGTATTGAAATTTTCTTTTTATTTTTTAGTATTTTCAAGCCACCACCAAGAGATGTTTTCTTTAATGCCAAAAGGGCAAATAAAAAAAAATAGGCCCCAATTTTCTAAACCCCAAAAACTTTTGGGAAACCCCATATCTTTCCCTTCCTCCCCTTTTCTTTTCCATGTTTTTTCTCTTCCTCGATATATGATGTTTTTTTAAGGGGTTTTTGTTTTAGCCCCATCAAAACCCAAATTTAATAGGAAAATAAAATGTACTCAGTGTTCCCTTGCGGTCTTATAATTTTTTAGAGAAAATTGGCCAAAAAAAAAATAACAACTTTAAGGGGCAAATATCCTCTTTTTTATAATATAACTAGTTTTTTTAAACCCCCCCTAAGAAATAAAATGGGCTAGCCATTTTAAGTGAGGAGAGAGATGGGGGGAAAAGGGGGCTTTATTTTTTTTTTTTTTTTATGGTATTCAAACATTTCTAAATTGGGGGGGGTTTTGGGCAAATAAAATAGTTTTTAAAAAAAGTACCTCGTATATTTGAAATTTGAACAAGGCCCCCCTCCCACCATGACACCAAACCCCCGGAAAACCAAACCCTTTAAAGTTTTCTTTTGATGAGCCCCCTTTTCTTAGCTTTTTTTCCTTTTTTTTTTTTTTAAAGGGAATGGTTTTTTTAGCGAAAATCATGTCAAATGCACTCATGGGAAAACTTTCAACCCTTTTTGTTAAAATACTTTTCCCTTTGTTTGCGAAGGGACAGATAAAGAAGATAAAAAAAATTGAGGCTGGTCTTAACCCCAAGAAATTCATCGAAATCCTTTTTGAGCCCTTTAAAGCTGGTATTATTAGATTTAGGGAAAGCCTGGACGGGGGGAAGGGCTTATGCCCTTAATATTTTTTTAAGCGTTAAGACGGGAAAAAAAGGAAAAACCAATATAAAAGATGACAAGGGGAAAGAGGGGAAGAAAAAATTTTTTTGTTTATTATTTCCCTTTTTTTGACGGATGTTTAGATGGGGTCCGGGAAAAACACCTTTTTTGGGCAGGTTTCCTCTGTTTTGGAGAGGTTTTTTTAAGAGAGTTTTCCAAATTTTTAGGAGGGGGGAATTTTTAGTCCCCTATAAAGGTTTTGGCATTTATCAAAGGGATTTTTGTAACAATTTTACACCCCCCCCCCCCCCCCCCCCCAAAAAAAAAAACCGGGGCTTCTTTCCCACGAGCAAAAAAATGTTTTTGGGAAGGGAGTTTCTTTTTTTTGGGGTCTTCCCCCCGTACTTGGTTTTCTCGTTTTGGGGGCGCCCAAAAACATCAGACTCTTTTTGTTTAATTTATGCTTTTTTATAAGACATTTTTGTGATAACTTAAATTTATGATTTTGTAATGAGTGTAGCAAGCAATGCGGAGGCTCAGAGGCCGTTTCCACTGTCCCACTGTAGGAGGCAGACGCCCCGGGAAAGCCCTGAAACTAGAGAAGGTGGGGACAACATTTGTGAAGAATGGCCCTAGGTCCCCACCGCAAAGTGCGGGGGAAGAACTCTGCAAGTGTGAAAAACCTTTTTTTTAAATCACTTCCCCAACGCTGGGGGTGCTTTCCTCTCAATATAAATCTACTACCCCACCTTATTTATGTCCTTACCTTTACCTTCCTTCTTATGGACCCCCCCCCCCCCCCCCCCCCCCCCCCCCCCCCCCCCCCCCACCTCCTGTTCTATCATCCCAATCACCATGTTTAAATAAAATTAATCTTTTCATTTTTTATTTTTTTTTTCTTTTTTTTTTATTTTGGTACCTTTTAAATTTGATTTTTTTTTTTTTATGTTTTTTGGGTTTCTCTTAAAACCCCCCCCTTTATAACCTACGTTTTGTAATTTAATAAATACCAATCCATATTTTATTTTTTAAATTTTTTATTTTTTAATTGGGAAAGGCACGTATTATTTTTTAAAAACTTTTTTGAAATGATTAATTTGAAAAATTTAAATTTTAAATTAAATTTAAATTTTAAATTCTTTAAAATATATTACAAATTTAAAATTAAAAAAATCAAAAAAAAAAAAAATTTAAAAAATATAATAAAATCAAACCCAAACGCAAGTTGTTTTGGGTTAATGTGACTCCCTTTTTAAAGTGGTTTGTGGCATAATCTCCTCGGGTGATGATTTAGCCATCTATCTCCAGAAATAAAATAAAAAGTCTTGGGGTGAACCCCTAAAAATTGGACATGTTTATCAAAATTTGCTTATTTTTATTGGAAATTTGGGCTGGTCAGGTTTTGTCCTTATAAGAACAAGAATAATATAAGCTTAAATCAAGATTAAAATTGTGGATAAGAAAAATTAAAGGAAGAAAGGAAAGGGTCAAATTGAAAGATGGGGTTTTTAAAGTTTATATATGAGAATAGAAGGGGAACCCCCATGAGTTTAATATTTCTAATAAAAAGTCTCGTTTTAACTAATTTGGTTCATAGATTAATTTTTCCCCATTTCAAGAACCTAAAAATCCCCAAAAGGGCAAACCAATTCTTTTTTTTTGGGGGAAAAAGACCCCTTAGTTTTAGTGATTTTTTATAACTTTATCAAAAAAATTTTTTTCAAATCTCCTAAAACCTTAAATAAGCAAAGAATAAAAGAAATTTTTGGTTTAAAAAAATTTAAAAAAATTAATTTAACACCAAAAAATTTAATCCCAAACATAA
Organism: Laguncularia racemosa; assembly: GCA_037954665.1. Lineage (NCBI taxonomy): Eukaryota > Viridiplantae > Streptophyta > Magnoliopsida > Myrtales > Combretaceae > Laguncularia > Laguncularia racemosa. The sequence continues at coordinate 34,539 of JBBMOL010001074.1, forward strand.
TAAAAAAAAATAAAAATTTTCCTAAAAACAACATTGTATAAATAAGGTTTTGAATATGTCGGGTTTGTTTTCGATACCCATTTTTTCACATACCAAAAATTTAAACAACTTTTTAAATTATAAGGGACTCAAAAGGGACCTTAAAAACAAAATTTAAACCCTATAAGAATCCTTTTTACAAATAAAAAAAATTTATTTACTACGATCACGATCCACCCAACTGCCCTATTTTAGATTTCATAATGTGTTAGCATTTGTTGATATCCTTTTGTTAGCATAGTGGTTTCGCACGGTACTACCCCCTATCAATTACCTACCGTATCCCTTTTTGTGGTTTAGTTTGTTTTACTACCATATATTATAAAAATCCTAAACCTCAATTAAAAGGGCCTAGGCAAGGGTTAGCCAAAATATTTTTGTCAAAGGGATTTAAAGCCAAAACGATAATTTCCTTTTAAATTTCTAAAATCATTCAAGTTTGTTTAAATTTTACTCCCCCCATAGTTGGTAAAAAAAAAGGAAAAAATTTTATTTCCAAATTGCAAAAAAAAATAAACCAAAGGTAATTGTACTATCAAAAGTTAGATTTTTTTTTCCATTAAACCAAAATGTTTTGACACTAGATTAATTTCCTAAATTTGGAATACTTGACGATTGGTGGTAATAATTTATGCACTAGGAAATTTTTTTTATTTTGTCCAAAAGTAACGGATTTTTTGTTTTTCCCAATTATAAACCATTTACTTTTTTTGCCGGATTTTGAAAAATTGTCAAAAGAAGGAGGATTTTTGGCTAAAAAAAAACTTCCTTTTTTTATTAATCAAAGAGACGTCAAAATTTTAATGTTGGGATTCCATATTTTTCGATTTTATTTTATCTTTTATTTAAGGGCAAAAAGGGGGGTAAAGTAAAGTAATCCACCACCAAATTAGGGAAAATCACATAATCCCTACCATTTTAAACCCGTGTTGTTTTTTTCTTCTTTCAAACCCACAAGCAAAAAAAAAAAAGAAAAAGGATGAAGGGGCCCTTTTCTTCCTTCTTCGTGTTTCTCCTAGTCGCCTTCCCTTTCGGTAGGTATATATTTATTTATATGCTTCAAATGATCTGTGGTTATATATTTTGGAGGTCATTTGAAAATTTTGTATTTTGGGACTACTACACATTGCCCCCGGGGTTTTAAGATGAATTTCATATACATGTGTACACCTATCAAATTTTGATTGTTTAAATATTTTTGTTTTTTGGTTTTCTAAATTTCCAAGCGGACTCGATCACGCCCCCGGCTTCTTTCAAATCCCCAAAACCAAACATATTAGCCCCAAAAGCACTCAGTCTGGGTGCGAGGCACTTTGGGGATGAAAAGGTTCGGCCCCCCCACAACCGAAAAAGCAAAGGAGCACATTTTTGTCAATGTGAATTCCCTTGTTTAAAACTTTCATTTAGGGCCCAAACAAAGGGGTTTTCCCCTTTTTCTTTTTGGTTCTTGTTCACGTCCTCCAAAGTGTTTGCAAACGAATAAAAAAACAAAATAAAACGAAACCCCTTTTGATTTGCAAAATTTGGTGATGCAGTAAATGTCTGGCATTTTTAATATTTTTATTTGATGTTTTTTCTCTTTTGGGTGGAGTTTTTCTTATTTTTGTTTATTTTTACAATACCCAAAAGGGAAAAACCCAATCTGTTTAGCAGTGAAAAAGACCCGGGGCAAAATTTAGGGAGACTCCGATGCGTGTGCTAATGCAATGGTCCTCCCCTCACCAAAGTTACTTTCTATTAGATTAAGGCTAATGGAAATTTCTTGACCTACTTTAAAACCCAAATGAAGCCATTCAATTTAAATGGAAACCCAAATTTGTTTTTCCCCACGGGAAATTTTTGATTTTGAATTTATATCAAAATTTGAAACTACCAACTAGTGATTTTTTTTTTTGGGTTTCGGCAAAAATTTAACCAATACCATAAACATCCCCTCAAAATTTTAAACAAATTCATCAAAAACCTTTTTTTTAAATTTAAAAAAAACATGTAATTTCATGAAAAAATTTTTTCCCCCCCCCCCAATCCCCTAATTTTAAAAAATAAGAACCCCCCCCACCCCCAAAATTTTATTTAAGTGCTTTTTTTGGGCCCCCCCTCCTTAATTAAGGTAAACCAAAATAGTAAAAGTTTTCTTTAAACTTGGGGTTTTTTAAAAAATTTAAAATTTACTCACAATCAAAAAAAAGTTTTTATTAAAAAAAAGGGGAAAAAAAAATTAAAAATAAATATTAGTTTTTACCCAATTTTAAAAAAAACAGTAGAATAGAGTTTTTTTGAAAAAAAAAAAAACTTAATATTTTTTATCTTTTAAAAAAAAAAAATTGAAATTATAAAGTATAAAATATAGTATATTTTCTACTCAATTCACGTTTAGCTTGGAAAAAAAACTCCAGGGTTTTGGGGTTTCTATTTGGTTTTGGGGAAGGGGTTTTAAATAAACCAAACTACTTTAAATTTAAACCCCTAAATGGGTTGCCAAAAATTCCCAAATTAAAAGGGAAAACTAAAACTTTGGGGAAAAAAATTTTTAACCAATGAAAAAAATTCCAAAAAGGATTATTTTTCGATAGATTTTTTGAAAAATTTGAAAAATTTTATGAAAGTAAAAATTTTTTTTAAAATTTTATTATTTTTTTCCCCAAAGGAATTTTCAAAGATGATTACCAATAAATTTGGAAGGGTTTTAATTTTTTGGGGCCCAATTTTTTATCACAATAAACGAAAAATTTTGGCACAAAAATTTTTTTTTTAAATTTGTTCCCAAATCCTTCTCAAAATTTGTCAAAAATAAAACCCCTTCACCTTTTAGATGCCACACCCGAAAGGGGGGGGCCTAAAAGGGCCTTTCTTTTAAATTATCATGACCCCCGTGTGCCCCCTTTTACATGATAATCATCTTCGATTTTTAAAAAAAATCGTAAAAGACTAAGAAAAATAATTACATCTACAACAAGTTTTTGAATATATTAGTTAAAATATCATATGGAACCCAAATCTCACGGTCAACCTTGACCCGTAGGGGAACCGGTTTACCCCATCCCAAATCAGTAAAAAAAGGAAAAACCCTTTAATTTCTCAACTTAAAAAATTCTATTCACATGAGGGCCCTAATATTTCATTTAAGTAAATCTACCCTTTTAAAAAATTTTTACTTCATTTTTTTTGGTTTTCCCCCCAAAACTCTCAGCCTTCACATCTTAGCCCACCCCGGGGTCTTTCTTAGGGACCCCTGCAAAAAGGTCTGTGAGGGGGGTAAGAAACACCATGGCTCAGTGAAGGGGAAAAGGGGAAAACACTTTCAACGCTACGTACACACACACAAACAAGCTCAAATCAAACATTAGATAAAAATTGTTATTACTTTAATTCCAAAAAAAAATTCACTTTCAAGTTATTAAACCTTTTGCTATGTACAAAAAGCAAGCAAATTAAATTTTTAAAAAATTAGACGTATGCTTTTATGAAAAACCATATAAATTTTCAAAATCTCACGTGGTTTTTCCCGGGAAACCCACGTAAAATTTTTGGGTTTATGGCCCCCCCTTTTAATTGGGTTTGGGATTCCCAAAACCCCTTTAGTCCCCGGTCATTACCTAGATTATTTATTTATGCCCTTGTTAATTTTGATGTTTTTTTATCTCAACAGTGAACGCTCTCTGCCTCTCTGCCCCCCAGCCCAAGAAAAACCCCCAAGGACAAGGCCCGGGGCTAGGGAACCCTCAAAAGGGGCCCACAATCCCCTAATTTACTTAGTTCGCAAATTGGCGGAACAAGCGGGTCCTCTTGATCACTTTTTGACGAAAACCTTTTGCAATTATGGGGCCCTTTAATCTCATGCAATGTCTCGTGAAAATGCTTTTCAGGTTTTTTTAAAACAGGTCCTCTTCCCTTTAAATTTAAATTTTTTTAGGGTTTAAAAAAAAAAAACCAAAACCCCAAAATTTACAATCCAAAACAATCATATCACAAAAAGAAAACATCAAACATTCCTTTCCTCATCAAAAAATAAGCACAAATCATGTTCTTCTTATTTACTCATCACAAGCAAGGAAATTTTGCATGGGTTATCCACAGAAACGACAAGAACCCAAAACCCTTTTAGACATAGACCTATCCGTTTTATAATTTTGATTAAATTATCTCGGCACCTCTCTATGCCCTTTTTTTTAAATGTCAAATCGTTTAGGTGACTTATGATTTTTCAGATCTGGCCCTTGTGCCCTTTTTCTCGAATGCCGAACCACCCAAGTTTTGGGTTACAATCATTCTGAAACCCCTGTGTCAAATTTTTCTCACATTTCAAACCAACCGTCAGGGTTGATTTTTCATCAATTTATCTTTGACACCTTGTGCCCCCGCACTTCTCAAGTGCTTTATCATTTTCACACTTTTGAAGGCCTATAAGGTCATTTCATTTTCTTTTCGTTTTCCTCAGCATTTGTATATGATATTATGTATATGTGTTTTGTGGGGTGTGTGGGGGTGTATGTGTGTGTGTGTGTATAGATATTTCTATCACATCTTTAATTAAGGACAGCTTACTAAACGCTTTCCCTTACGAACTTAAGAGAGTAAGAAAATATGGTCATTGATTTGTAAAAATTAAGGTTGCACTCATGATTTAGTATGATTATGTTCACGAGTGTGTTTTGTAATTAAAATAGGAAAATAAGTTTGTTAAGTGGATGTATACACATTCAGGAGTCAACTCTAACATGTATACATAATGATACCTATATACCCTATTCCAACTAAGCATACCTATTCGGTAACTATAGAAGGAAAGCTAAGTTTCTATATTTTTGTTTGTTTGGAAGAAAACAATTGTAAAACATGGGCTAGGCTTATGGTTATAGCATTAGCAATATAGCGCTAGGTGCTACCATTAAGGTAATGACATCTAAACTCTCGGACCATTCATTCCCCTACATTCTTCACGACTTCTTACCTAACTCGTTATTTCCTACCACATAACTTAACTCAACAACAATCATATCAAATAGCAACACAATAAACATCAATTTCACATGCATAGCATTCCACATACAACACAACATAGTAGCATATCATTAAGTTTCTCACTCACTTGTTTAGGGTTGTCGTAGTCCTAACCGAAGTCGAGCGATTCTAATGGGTAACTCCTTTACGTTCCTCTTAAAGTCAGTACCTTCTGCGATGCTTTCTCAACCCAATCATAAAGTCGCATCTCCACTTGACTATGGTAGTCTTCTAGCACCCAATATGTGTACTCTACTCATCTTGTGATTGATGACAAGGCGTAAGGTTTCCTCCTTATGGAACTTTGGGCAAACAAGATTTGAATATTGAACTTCCTTCGAATCCGTGCTTCCAACACCTCAAGTTGTTGTGATCGATTGTCTGCTTTCCTTATGTAGAAGTTGAGAAATAAAATGTCTTCGACTTACCAAATTTGGAATTCCTTCTTCCACATATGCAAGATATCCTTAGAAAGGACAACTAAGATCTTGCACTAGGGTATTTGGCCAAGAATGATCTTCCTCGACATCCTTTGAACATTCCATGGTGAAATCCATTTCATTCCAAATATCTCCCAAGCCATCATCTTGGATATTGCTTGAATCATTCCCTTCACCAGTTACACCATCACAGACGTTTCTCTCGTCCATAAAGCATCTTTGAACCTTTCATTTATCTAATTGTCTTCAATATCTTCCAACGAACTACTTGTAGGATAACCCGCAAGATTTAGCAGTCCTTAAAGGTTTGTATCATCTTCTTTCTTCTCTTCTTTGTTGATATTTCCACCTACGAGTTCCTCAAACTTTCTACCAATTTTCATCCTCACTCACGCTTCCATCATACATACACCAACCATTCCCACACACCACATATTCTTATCCATATACATACACACTTCATACCCCATACACGCACCTATACATACATACACCTGCTTCTTTCACCTTCCACACCATTATCACACACATATACACACATACATTACATATACTTCACACCACCAATACATACTTACCCACATGCTCTACACATATTACGCACCTCCCATATCCATACTCACACACCCACACCATATATTATTGATAAAGGCATATTTTACTCATAATTCATTAAGCAATTTGTAAGTATTCATTATTGATTTTAGAGAAATCACAAGGAAATGGTACTTAATCATGTTTATTTTAACATTTCGGATGTTGGAGGACTCTGAGTTCAAAGCTTAATCAATTTGGAGAGATTACATACAAATTAAAGCATGAAAAGATTGAAGGCCGGTAAAATGACATTCAAAGCCGCCGACCTTTATGGCCGGCTTTCCATGCAAAAACCGCCAGCCTTTATGGCCAGCTTAAATGAAGGCTGCCGGCCTTGGGCCGGTCTTGTTTGAATTGCATTCCCTCGCCTCCCCTTGCATATATATAGGTCCTAGGTCGATTTTGTAGGGGATCTTTTATCAATTTTTCCTGTTCTTAAAGTAGTTTTAACCTATTTTTTAAGGGAGAATTGTGGAGATCAAATCTTGGAGAAAACTTTGTGATCTTGGTGGAGATTATCATCCTTTATGAAGGATTTGTGGAGTTCCTTGCAATTAAGGTTTTATTTGTATTGTTGAATTGGTGATTTTTGAACTTTATCTCTTATATGCAATTCAAGTATTTGATCCAACTATTGAATATGATTTCTTTTCACGAATCTCCTTGAATCATAATCATGTCTTTATCTCCATGAATTGCTGAGTCTTTTCCTTGGGAAATTGGATGAAACCCTAGAATGTTAAAAGGTTTAAAATTTGTAGCCATGTTATATGATTAGGAATTATTAGGATTATTCATGATTGCAATTCCTTTGATTTCAATTATAATTGGTCTTTGATTATAATTGTTAGAAATCCTTTTGATACGGGAGTTGATTAGGATTTGTTATGAATTCTTAATTAGACTGATTGTCAATACGGGAGTTGCGATAATTATTTTAATTAGAGTTTATGGAGGGCGCAATGCAATGTTTCTTGTTAATTAATCACTAAAGGATTAGGGTTAATTGATTTAGGGCATTAATTGTTTGTAGCATCGAGAGGTGTATGAACATAATTTTGATTCCTTAGTTAATTGGATATGTGGAAGCCAACTAATTGATTTAAGGTTAACTTCCCTAAAAAGGATTTTCTAAACTCACTTGAATAACCACTATTGATATAACATGGTAGAAGTTTGATTAACGAATCTAGGGTAAATTCTAATTTCCCCCGTTCATAATTGATAGATTCTTCATAAAATTCTCCTTGTTTGTTAAGTTAAATTTTTAGCTTAGACATTTCAAAACCCCTTTTTAATCACCTAGATATTGGTAAGAAATGCCATAGGTCTAGTACACTATGATTCCTTAAAGGATCGACAAACCTTACTTTTCACCACTCTTTTAACTTAATACGACCAGTGCACTTGCTGCTATTGCGCTTTTATTTTATATACATTCCGAGCGTATCAAGTTTTTTGCGCCGTTGCCGGGGAACTAATAGATATTAGATTTCGTAGTTTTGTTGGTAGTCTAGGTGCAATTTTACATTTTTCTTGGCTTTTGGTCTCTTTGCAGGTTTTAAACATGCGCAGGAGTAGGAGTGCTGATCTCCTACCATTCGATATTGAGATTGAGCGTACTCTACGTCAGATTAGAAGAGACAAACACATAGAGAGAACAAGAGAAGAGATGGCGAATGAAAATAATCGCCAGATTCAGGGTGTTCAGCAAGCAGTTAGAGATTTCTTTGTTCCTAGGATTTAGGAACCGCCCATTGTTAGCCAGCTATACAAGCCAACAATTTTGAGCTTAAACCGACACTCATTCAGATGGTGTAATCGAGTCAGTTTGGAGGGTATTCAAATGAGAGCCCTGATGATCATCTTGCTAGGTTCCTTCAATACACCAACACTGTCAAGCAGAATGGTGTCACTGATGATGCCATAAGACTACAGCTTTTCCCTTTCTCATTGAGGGATAAAGCTAGAGCTTGGTTTTATTCATTGCCCTAAGGATCTATCACTACCTGGGAAGACCTATCAACCAAGTTCTTGAGGAGATTCTTCCCACCAGCTAGGACCGCCAAACTAAGAAGTGACATCACTAACTTTACAAAGTTTAGTGGGAATCACTTTACGAGGTATGGGAGAGATTCAAGGAAGCAACTAGAAAATGCCCACATCGTGGTTTACCAGACAATCTCCTTATTGAGATCTTTTACTTAAGTTTGGATGAGACATTGAGTCTCTTGTGGATGCTACAGCTGGAGGTGCACTAATGGGAAAAACTCACTTAAGAGGCCAGTGCATTAATAGAAGATATGGCCTCTAGTGCACACAATTGGAAAAATGAGAGAAGTGGTACTAGAGTGGCTTCATTGAATGACAATGTTAGTATGGCTCAATTGACTGCTCAGATAGCTGCCCTCACCACTGAGGTAAGTAGACTCGCCTTTTCAAATTCTTTTAATGCTAATCCATCTTCTAGTGGTGAAATTGCTCAGGACCTCACTCAGCTAGTGAGTGCATGGCTGGAAATTTTGTCAACTCCATCTAGTGGAGAGCAGGTAAACTTATAGGCAACCTCCAAAGAGGTACTCAAGGACCATATTTGAATACATACAATCCTGGGTAGCGCAATCATCCAAACTTCTCATGGAGGAATGAGAATCAAGCACTTAACCCGCCCCCTGGATTTCCAAACAAGCCTCTACTCAAATGCCTATTCTCAACAGCAACCCACTCAGATGGAAGAGCTCATGAGGAGCTACATGCAAAAGACTGACACCCTCCTGCAAAACCAACAAGCTTCTATCAAAAACTTGGAGGGTCAGCCGGTCAAATTACACAGCAGCTAAGTACTAGACCCTCAGGGTCTTTACCTAGCAAAACTGAGGAGAACACCCATCATGTCAACGCCATCATGCTAAGGAGTGGTAAGAAGGTGAAGAAAGCTGAAAGGCAGGTAAAAATTCAAGAGAAAAATCCAGAGAAAGGTAAGCAGAAGGAGGAGAAACTCACATCCAAAGCACCAGTGTTACAGCCTTATGTTCCACCTATCCCCTTCCCAGGAAGACTCAAGCAAGGGAGTTGGAAGCCTAGTTTGCCAGGTTTTGTGACATATTTAAGGGGCTTCAAATCAATATACCTCTCTTAGAGGCCTTGAAGCAAATTCCATCCTATGCTAAATTCATGAAGAGCTGCTCTCTAACAAAAGATCCATGGAGAGTGTTGAGAAAGTAATGCTTCTTGGCAAAAGTTCAGTTGTCATAGAGAAGAAATCTGCTCAGCTACCTAGAAAGCTGAAAGATCAGGGAAGTTTCAGTATCCCTTGCACCATTGGTAATATTGATTTTAAGAATGTTTTGATTGATTCTGGTGCAAGGATTAATTTAATGCCACTTTTAGTTTTTAGGAAGCTTGGAATAGAGCCACAAAAGTGCAAGAGGAGACCAATCACTGTGCAGCTAGCTGATAAGAGCTAAAGGGTTTTTCCAAGGGTACAGTAGAGGATGTCTTAGTCAAGGTCGATAAATTCACATTTCCAGTAGACTTTGTCATACTAGATGTAGAAAAAGATGAGGACATTCCACTCATTCTAGGTAGACCATTCCTAGCCACAGGTCAAGCTCTAATTGATGTAAGACAAGGTAAGCTCACCCTTCGAGTACTAGATGACCAGGTAACATTTGATATGTAAAGATCCTGTGTTTTTGTCTAATGAGAAAGCAATGTATTCTGACATATCTGCTGAGGGTGAAATTACTAACAATGATGTGGAGGAAGATATAGGGCAAACCACTCTTGAAGCTGTCTTGAATGAGATAGATGATTGGGGGGATGAGGATGAGCAAGAAAACAAAGGTTGTGAGCAAGTACCCCAGACTGAAAATTTTGTTGCTTTCGAGAAGATGGGCCACTATGAGAAGCTACCAGTGCCGACACTAATGCCCATGCAGACACTTGAACCTAAGTCTTTTCTAATCAATTCTTTGATTATGAGTGTCTGAATTCAGGAAATCCATGGCCTCACATTAATCCAGTGCCCATGACAAGAGAATTACAACAGCAGATTCAAGGCCAGTTGGATGAACATAGGGAAATCCTGGGGTGGTCAAGGGCAGACATCCAGTAGGTAAGTTTGTTGATATCCACCTACAAAACATTGGTGGAAGCTGAAAAGAAGGGCACCATACCATGGAAGGAAGCTTGGAATCCTAATTTGAAGACGATGGTGTTGCAGGAGTTGTTTAAACTCCTTGATTTAAGCTGAGATGACAAAACCTGATAGTCAGGCTGATGACTATAAAACAAGCGCTCTATGGGAGGCAGCCCATATTTACGTTTACTTTATTGTGTTTCGTTGGTTTTCTTTTAATTGTTTTTAGGAAAATGTAAGGTGAATGTTCACAAGGACCAATCTCTCCAAGTTCAACTTTGATGGGATTTAAATATGGCTTCTACATGTTATACCAGGGGAGTACCAGTTCCTTTTGTCTTATTTCCTTCCTATTTTGTTATTTGCATTGATGTGAGACAGTGTGGACACTGTTTATTCTTAAGTGTGGGGAAGGAATGTAGGTATTAAAGTTGAGATGAGTATTGCTTGTTCGGTGCTTTGATGATCATACTCTTCCATTATCTTGAACTGTATTTGTCCTTGAGTTATCTGACAATTTTTAGGCCAATTTTTTCAAAAATTTGATGGAAATCTAGAGATTATACCAAAAAAAAAAAAAACAATAGCCTTTTGCATCTGTTTATTTATTTATTAAAAATAATAACTCATTATTATGCCCTACTCACCACTTTTGTGATTCTTGTACTTAGTTAAAATTAATGAATAAAATCTTTAGAAATCAAATTTACCTAGTTTTTTAGCCTTATAATTTGAAGTTTAAGAGTCTATTGAGTCCTCTTGTGAAAGATAAACAGGTCTACTTTGGGTCTCTTCTCTAGCTAGTATATCTCCTTGAAAGTTGCTTTGAAAGCTTTTCAACATCTAATGAAAGAGGTAAAGGAAACTCCTCATTTAGTGATCCCTTATAAAAAAAGTCTTAATTTTGTAAAGCATTCAAATGAAATAAGTTGCCTTACTCCAATGACTCAAGTAATTGAGTTAAGAGTATCCAAACTTAAATGCTAAAGTGAGAGAGAGTTCGATGGGGTCCCTTTAAAACCTGGTCACTTGGGTTATGAGCTCAGGATGTGCCGAATCAGTGATCTCACTATAGCGATAAGGGCGGAGAAGCAAAAGTTCAATACACAAACTTATTTTATAGTAGTAAAAAAAAAAAAAGAGAGAGAGAGAAAAAAAAAAGTAGAGTTTTAGTGAATACTCATCAATAAGTTACATTGGACTTATAATAAAAAGGGAGAAAATCTAGGAAAGGAATTGATAACATATGCTTTCATTTTATGTTAACCTATTTAAAGAAGTGATGGGAAGGAATCATATGCTTGCTAATTGCCATGAAGTTTAAATGGGTGTTTTTCCTTTAGGACTGAATAAACTACTTTTGGAATAAGAATTCTTAGGTTAAACACTTGGATTAAAATTTGTTTTCTCTAGATTAGTTGGTTAATTTTGAGTATTGTACTCTAATCACATATTCCCAGTTTGGTTTGAGTGGTGGGCATCACAAAGTAGTGAGTCAAAAGTAGAGATGAAAGATGTTCAAGTTTATATGATAATGAAAAATTTTGCACTTTCTAAGATGGATTTCTTTTTGGTTTTATTTTGCTTGAGGACAAGCAAAAGTTTAAGTGTGGGGGAGTTGATAAAGGCATATTTTACTCATAACTCATTAAGCAACTTACAAGTATTCATTATTGATTTTAGAGAAATCACAAGAAAATGGTACTTAATCATGTTTATTTTTACATTTCAGATGTTGGAGGGCTTTGAGTTTTGGAGAGATTGCATACAAATTAAAGCATGAAAGATTGAAGGCCGGCAAAATGACATTTAAAGCCACCGCCTTTATGGCCGACTTTCCATGCAACACCAACCGACCTTTATGGCCGACTTAAATGAAAGGCTGCCGGCCTTTGGCCGACCTTAAGCCGGCCTTGGGCCGATCTTGTTTTAATTGCATCCCCGCCTCCCCTTGCATATATATAGGTCCTAGATCGATTTGTAAGGGATCTTTTGTCAATTTTTTCTTGTTTCTTAAAATAGTTTTAACCTAGTTTTAAGGGAGAATTGTGAAGATCAAATCTTGGAGAAACTTTGTGATCTGTGGGAGATTATCATCCTTTGTGAAGGATTTGTGGAATTCCTTGCAATTAAGGTTTTATTTGTATTGTTGAATTGGTGATTTTTGAACTTTATCTCTTATATGCAAATTTAAGTATTTGATTCCAACTATTGAATATGATTTCTTTTGCACAATCTTCTTTAATCATAATCATGTCTTTATCTCCATAAATTGCTAAGTCTTTTCCTTGGAAATTAGATGAAAACCCTAAAATATTAAAAGGATAATTGTAGCCATGTTATATGATTAGGAATTATTAGGATTATTCAACGATTGCAATTCCTTTGATTTCAATTATAATTGGTCTTTGATTATAATTGTTAGAAATCCTTTTGATACTGGAGTTGATTAGGATTTGTTAGGAATTCTTAATTAGACTGATTGTCAATACGGGAGTTGCGATAATTGGTTTAATTAGAGTTTATGGAGGGCGCAATGCAATGTTTCTTTTTAATTAATCATTAAGGGATTAGGGTTAATTGATTTAAGGCATTAATTGTTTGTAGTATCGGGAGGTGTATGAATATAATTTTAATTCCTTGGTTAATTGGAGACGCGAAAGCCGACTAATTGATTTAAGGTTAACTTCCCTAAAAAGGATTTTCTAAACTCACTTAAATATCTTATAACCACTAATTGATATAACTTGGTAGCAGTTTTGATTAACAAATCTATGGTGAATTTTAATTTCCTCATTCATAATTGATAGATTCTTCATAAAATTCTCCTTGTTTGCTTTAAGTTAAATTTTTAGCTTAGACATTTCAAAACCCCTTTTTAATCACCTAGTATTGATAAGAATTACCATAGGTCTAGTACACTATTGATTCTTCGAGAGATCGACAACCTTACTTTTCACCACTCTATTACTTGATACGACCAGTGCACTTACTGCTATTGCGCTTTTATTTTATATACATTCTGAGCGATCAATTATCTCCTACACTTACTCACATACTCCATATATGTCTTACATCACTAATACACATACCCACATACTTTGCACACACTATATTCGTCTTTCATACCCACACATTCATGTTCACGCTTCACACATCGTCTCATATTCGTACATTCATATCCCGCATACATACCAACACTCCACAAAACCATAATATCTTACACACATTTACCAACCCTTCCTTCCCCACCCATACCCCCTTCCTCCCCCCAAAAACCCCCTTTCCCCACCATCATCCACACTACACAGCATCTTCCTACCACCACACAAACCCAACTACAAACATGCTCCCAACACCAACACCACTACACTACATACCACAACTCCGCTAACCACATACCAAAAAGGCCATCATAATACCCCCGCACACACCCCAACCTATCATAACATATATCTTGCTCTTCCTCCCATTTCCCCCTTCTTTTCCCCCCAAACACTTTCTAAATTGTTGATGTCGCTGTTTGTTCCCGTGTGGTTGTGTTTTTTGTTTTCCCCGGTCCCCCCCTCGCTGCTTAGTTGGGTCACTTGCGCGTTGCTCGGTTTTCTATTACGCTTGTTGCCTCCTCCTTCCAACATACGTACACACAACAACGGTTGCAACAGGGGAACCCTTCCACTTTATGGGGTTTTTTCTCAACGTACTCGTGGGATTGTTCCATTCATGGTTTCGTTGTTCACTGTTAAGGGCTGTTTTCCGCCGGAGTTTCCATCGGAGTTCGCCGTTGGCCATTCCCTTTTTTGTTTCCCCCCCCCGCCGTTTTGCCCCCTGGGAAAAAATTTTTTTCCCCTTTCTTCCCCCAAAAAAAAAACAGAAAAAAAAACCCCCGGGGGGGAAAATGGGGGGGCGAACGTTTTGGGGTTCAGTCAGGGAAGGAAAAAAGAGGAAGAAGAAATAAGAAGAAGAAAAGAAAAAGGGGAAAAAGAAGAAGAAAAAAAAAAAAAAAAAGAAAAGGGAGAAAAGGGAGAGAGGGAGGTAAGGGGCAGGGGGGGTCTGGGAAACTGGGAGAAAAAAAAAGAAAGGGGAAAGGATGGGGCTTTTTTTTTTTTTTTATATATATTTATATATTATATTAAATTATATTTTTTTTAAAAATATCTCTATTTTAACATTTCGCACGCGTACAGGAATATCTTTAAAAATTACATCTTTAGCAATTTATTATTAATTTTTACGTCTAGGTTAATTTAATTATTCCGAAGGTAAATATTTACTCTAAATTTTAATATGAAATTCCTAAATTTATAATTTAAATTAATTTTTTTATTTAACCCAATATTATTTAAAAATTATGTTTCGGAAAATTTATTCTTTTAATTTAATTTACTCGAACTAAGGTTAAATTTTACAATTATTTTCATTTATCCGTTTATATTTCCATATTCGGATATTTTCAGATATGTCGCTTCCTAAATTTATTCGGTAACATATTTCATAAAAATCGATTTATTACGTTCATCATCTTATCTTTCTTACGAAAGTCATTCTTTCTAATTGTTTAAATTTTAAAACCTATTATTATCATAAATTTAGAATAAAATAATATTTATTATTCTATTTATTTTCCCTTAATTATTTATACAATTTTTCAAAAATTTTCGGACTTCACATTAGATATAGAAAATTCCGTCTCTAATACTATAACATTAAATGTTAAAACTTTAACACTATATGTATATTATTTAAAAAGAAAAAAAAGAAAAAAAAAGCATTGCAAATATTTTTTAAATTTTTTTTAGAATAATCTTGACTTTTAGTAACTGATTACTTTTTTCTCTAAAAATAATTAATATATATACATAAATAAATGATATAACATATTACATATATGTATTATAATTTTTATCTTATATTTAACATATTATATATTATTGGTTATATTTATATCATATAATATATTTATAAAGTATATATGATGAGGCTTATATATTATAGTTTTATTATATATAAATTTATATAATATAAATAATATAATAAGTAATGTTTTAAATAATAAGATGAAATGTTATATCATTACCATATAAAATTTATTATAAGTTCAACATTTTGTTATAAATTATTAATTTTATATAAGAAAATACAACTTTGATCATAAAAACATATATTGGTGCTACAGTTATGTGCTACACAAAACTAAAAAGTTAAGTATGCTCAAGAAAAATTTACTACCAAGATTGGTGACTATCTCAGAAGTTTCAATTAAAATAGATATAATCATGCTATCAAAGGATAATCAATAAGGGATTTAATGTGTAAGTAAAATTACCAAGGTACTTCAATTAAGTTATCATATTTTTAATTAAAATAATTCATTTGTTATTTAATGAAATTCAATTGATTTGCAATGAAAATTTTTGTATGTAATTCTATTTCATTGCAAATTTTGTTAACTTTTAGTGACAAAATTAATTCATTTTTAAGATAATTTTTTGTTGCAATTTACAATAGATGTACAATCAATCGCTAATTACTCATCATTAAATAGAACTGGTAACAACGATTTTTGTAATAGAAATTCCGACTCTAAAAACTTTTTGCAACAAAAATTATTTCTTT
>JBBMOL010001075.1:0-50299 GCA_037954665.1 Laguncularia racemosa
GGTGATGGGGGGAAAAAAACCGTTTAAGATAAAATTGGTTTGTATGAGGGGTTTAAAAAAATGCCTTTGGGTTTAACACGCACCTAGTACTTTTATGATTTTTAAAAAAACCATATTTGGGACTTTTTTGGAAAAATTTGTGGTTGCTATTTTGATGATATCCTCTTTTACAGAAGGGGTTTTTGGAAAAGGACCATATATCTCTTTGGGGGGATTTTTTGAAGTGTTTCCAAAAGGGGAGAAATTTTTTGCAAACCCCAAGAATTTGCACTTTTTCCCAAGACAAATTGTGTTTCTTGGTTTTCTTGTTGTGCGGGGGGAAAAACCCTTAAATGAAAAAAGATTCGTGCGATCCAAAATGGCCTAGCCCCAACAAATGAAGTAATGGGGGGTTTTTTCCCCTGGAAAGTGATTTTTTAAGGGTTTTTAAAAAAGGAAATTTCAGCCCCATTCAGCCCCATTATGGGGTTTTTAAAAAAGAAGAACGGGGGTTTCCCGGGGGGGAAGAACAAAAAAAGGGGCCCTTTCAGAGAAAAAAATAAGTTGACTCGGGCCCCATTCTTGTTACCTAATTTTTTTCCCAAAACGTTTGAAATTGGGGGGAAGCTTCATAAATTAGGTATTGGAGCATGCTCAAAAAAGGAAAAACCCCCCAATTGAAATTCTTTAGCAGAAGTAAGGGGGAAAACCTTGAACTCCCCAAATTATAAAAAGGGGGTTTACCCCCTTGGTTCGACCCACTGGAGACTTGGCAATCCCAATCTTTGGAAAAAAAGAGTTCGTGATCCACACTAACAGAATCCTTGAATACTTAAAGGAAAAACATAGGCTAAAAAAAGGTGTCGTTGGGTGGAGTTATCGAAAAATTCCCTATGTCATCCACAAACAAAAAAAAGGGGGGAAAATTCTTTTGTGATGCACTTTCTAAAGTATGTTTTTATCTTATCTTAGTTCTAGATTTTTTTGGGGTTTTTTGGTTTTAAAAGGAATTGTATGCTATGATCGAGATTTTTGTGGGGTTTTTGGGGTGCGGTGTGAGAAGATGGTCATGGTAAATTTTAAAACATGAAATTTTTGTTTGGGGGGAATAAATTGCTTTCCCCAAATTTTTTTTTTAAGAAAAATTTCTATGAGGGAGCCCTCATGGAGGGGTTTAAGGGAAAAATTTTTTGGAGAAAACTAAAACCTGGGGGTTATTGAAAGGAAAATTTTTATTGGCCTCACTAAACAGATTTTTAGAGGTTTGTAAACAAATGTGTTGTGTAAGCAAGAAAAAATCTAGGTAAAAACCCCATGGGCTTTTTCCCCACCCCCATTGTCATGACCCTTTGGGGTAGCTTTTCCATGGATTTTGTTTAGGTTCCCCAAATCTAGACATGGTCGAGATTTATTTTTGTAGTGTGGAAAAATTTCTAAAATGGCACATTTTTTTTTCCTTGTCACAAAAAAATGTGCTTGAATTTTAAACTAATTTTTTCTTTAGGAAGTTGTGAGTTTTCAGGGAATGCCTAGGAAAACCCCTTTTGGGGTAGAGATGCAAAATTTTGAGCCCCTTTGGAAGACCTTGTGGGCTAATTTTAGGAACTAAGTTTTTTTTTTCTATACTTGTCCCCCACAGATGATGGTAAAAATGAGGTAGAAAATCGAACTTTTTTCTACTTTTTTTGGGGGTTTGTCATTAAAAAAACATTAAAAGTTGGAGGATTGTTTCCCGCATTTTTAAATTTTTCCCTTAAAAATGCACAATGAAATTTCTGCTACTAATTTTTACTCCTTTAAAAAATTGGTTGGTTTTACCCACTAATCTTTTTTTTTAAAACCCCTTTGCTTATTTCAAAAAGTTTTTTAAAATTTAAAGATGGCAAGAAGAAGGGGATTTGTTAAAAGATCCATAAAAAAAAGGGGAAAACCTTGGCGAAGAACAAAGCAGTATGTAAAAAAAGCCAAAAGGGTCGTCGACAAGCTTCTTTAAAAACCGGGGGAAAAAAGGTTTTGGGGGTTACTGCGCAAAAAAGTGGTTTTGTGCACGTCGATCTAAATACTTCCAGAGGCAAGGGGCCCTTTAAAAAATTTTGAGCGCATCAAAAAAAAAGCATACCCAAAAAGATTTTCCCGGGGGGTATCCCGTAAGGCTAAAATTTAAAAGTTAAATGTTTGAGTCCTTTTTGAGAGGCGTGATTTGGGACAAATCCTTTTTTTAAAAGGGGGGGAAAGATGAGAACCATGGGTGGGAAAACCAAGCTGGAGATAATGTGGTCCTCTTTTTGTGCCCCCCGGACCCCCCACAAGAACTCAGCAAAAAAAATTTAAGGGGAAAAAATTAACAAGTTGAAAAAGGATGTCTTTCGAAGTCGGAAAGGGGGGGGCAATCACGAAGTTTGGGAAAAGGAAAAAGGGAAAAAACCCGGGAATGCCCTTTCTCTTTTTCAAATCATAATGGGATAGTTGAAGAGGGTGTTCTTTACAAAGGGAGGCCGTGTAGGAGTCCGGAGGTTACACAGAATCATATCCCGGGCTTTTACACGGTTCAAACCCCCGGCTGTAAGGTGTCCCCCCTTTCTATACCCGTAAACAAAGAGGACATAGATCATTTGATTTTGGTGCTCAACACACTCAGGCAATTGCACCCCCACTTTGCCTAAAAAGCTTATACGACTTGCACCTGGGGGGCCACTAGGCACAAATCATAAAGTGGGGGTAAGACAAAGGGCACATGGTAGGGTAAGCATTACAACAACAGAAAACAACAACACGATGCCCATGATCAAGATACCATTTGTAGGTACACAAATCTAACTCGATTATTGGGCCCATGTATTATTTGACACAGGTTCAAAAACCCCTTTAGGGGATATCTCTTATGTTTTTGAATGTATGTGGATTAAAACTTGTTGTATTGGAAAAATGCTATGATTGTAAATACTCCATTTGGGGTAGGGGGGAAAAATTTGATCAAATGTTTTAAAGATGTAGAGATTTTTAAAAACATGGGAAGAAAAAGCCAGTTGAATTTTTGTATTAGAAATGATAAAGTTTGATCTAATTTTTGGGGGAATTGGTTTTATAAATATCATGCCACTATAGATTGTCACAATCTAGTGGTTAAGTTTGATTTTCCTGATGAGGAGGGAAAATTGGGATACAAGTTAAAATCCATAAAAGGGCCCACGACTCTTCCAACATACGATTGTGGAATAAAGGGAAAAATTTTCAGCCTTATCAGTGGAGACCAAAACCAGTTAAGGAATTTTAGAACTATGCAATAGTAAATGATATACAGATGTTTTTCCCTTTTAAATTGCCTAGTTTACCAAGCTGAGGGCGGGGTTGACCCTTTTTCCCAAACCTACCCAAAGCACCATATAGAATGGCACTACTAAATTATCTGAACTAAAGATCAACTTCAAATGCCCAAAATTGCGGGTTTTTTAGACCAAGTGTCTCAATACGGGGTACTCTAGTGCAAATTTTTCTAGAAGAAGGATGGAGTATGAGGTGTGTATAATTTTTAGGGGGTTTTAAAACGAGTCAAAAAACAAGAACAAAAACCTCTCCTAGGATTTATGACTTATTTGATAAAAATTTCAGGGAGCTCAATTTTCTCAAAAAGTGACTTGAGATCAGGGGAAAAACACCATTAAGAATTAAGGAGGGAAAACAACAAAAAACTCTTTTAGGGCTTTGGGATAGGCATTACGAGTTTTAGGTAATGCCTTTTGGTTTGACAAATGCTCTAGTAGCCTTCATGGGCCCCTCATGAGCAAAGGGGCTAAGAACGGTTTAGATCAGTTTGAAAGTAGTTTTCATAGATGATTTTAAACATCTATTCTAAAGGGAAAGAAGAACATAAAGCAAAATCTCAAAATTTTGTACTAGAAAAGACTCGGGGGAAAAAAGTTTTTGGAAAATTTTTAAGTAATTTTCAAATTTTTTGGTTAGAATAGGTACCCTTTTTCTTAAGACATGGGTGAAAAGAATGGCATATGATTTAGCCCTGAGAAGGTAAAGGCAATAAGTGACTAGCTAAGACCAAGAACTGTAACAGAAGAAAGGAGTTTTCTAGGATTACTAGGTACTATAGCGCTTCGAAAAAGGATTCTCTCGGTTAGCAACTCCCTTAATAAACCTGTCAAAAAAAAAGGGCCTAGTTTATATAGATTGAGGAGTATGAGAGCTGCTTCATAACTTTTTACAAATAAATTAATGATACCCCTAATGTTAGCTCTACTAAAGACGAGAGAAAAAATTTGAAATATTCAGTGAGCATCAAATAAAGGTTTAAGGTGTGTGCTTAAGAAAAAAGGGAGAGCCCTTATATATCCCCCCCCCTAATTGAAACAATAAGAGAAGAATTACCCCACCCATGACTTAGAATTAGCTGTTTGTGACCCCTTAACAGAAATTGGGGGGACACTATCTTTATGGGGAAAGTGAAAATTTTCCCAAAAAACACAAAATTTTAAAGTATCTTTTTAAACATAAAAGGAGTTAAAATATGAGGCAAAAAAAGGGGGTTTACAACTGAAAAAAATTTTATATGTGGAAATTCATTATCACCCTGGAAAAGCAAATGGGTTACAAATATTTTTAAGCAAGAAGAAACACAAAAATTTTTTACAGGACTAATCATATTTTTAGAAAAAGATATTAGAAGATAAAGACAACCTGAAATTGGAAGTGGGGACATGAGAATGGGAAATGGGTTTTAGCTACACTTAGTACCCCCAACCTAATTTTAAAAAGATAAAATTTAAAACGCATAAATGGAAGATCCTAAAATTCAAAGATAAAAAACAAAATTTTAAAAAGGGGGAAGCTACATAATTTGTGTTAAATACTAAAGGGGGAGCAAGTAAAGGGAAAAAAAGGGGTGTTCCAAATAACATAGAATTCAAGAAGAAATTAAAAGAAGGAAGCCCATTACTTTGGGTAACCCAAAAAACTTAGGAAATATTAAAAATGTTTCAAGGATCTCAAGAATACTTACTAGTGGAAAATATGAAAAAGTGATAGCCGAATATGTGTCCAGGGGTCTCACCTTCATCAAAAAAGGATTAAACACTAAAGACTAGTGGTAAGTTACAACCTCTTTTTGGGGACTTGAATGGAAAATGGGAACCGTAACCCATGGATTTTATTACAACACTCCCCGAACAAGGGAGAAATATGATGCAATTTGGGTGATAGTAACAGATTTACCAAGTTTTGCACATTTTTTTGCCAATTAGAGTGGACTATAGACTAGAAAAGCATTTCTTAAATTAAAATTTTAAAAAGATTTTCATATTACCGGGATACCGGGTACGTTAATCTGAAGGGATAATTTGTTTTGGGGAGAAATTCTGGAAAAATCTGCATCAAGCTTTGGGAACCAAACTCCAGTTTTTGTTACAACATTTCATCCTCGAATAGATGGGGGAATCTGAAAAAAAATATTCAAAATTCCAGAAAATTTACTATGAGGTTGTTTTTAAATTTGGTCAAGGGGGGGAACTGGTGTGATCATTTGCCTTTTGTAAAAAATTTTCTTTTAACAACAGTTTTCAGGCCACTAAAACAGATGGCTCCTTATGAAGTATTATATGGAAGGGAAATGAAAAAACTCCTTTTTTTAGGATTTTAAAATGGGAGAAAAGACGGGTATTGGGGGGTTGAAATAGTACAAGAAATAGTAGACAAAGTTATAATCATAAGGCAAAAGGGTCCATAGCCTAGATTGCCAAAAAAGTTAGGCGACAAATGCGACACCTTTAAAATTTTAAAAGGGGGAGATAAAGTTTTTTGAAGATATCCCAAATAAAGGGGTAATAGGTTTGGGGCTGTGGGGTAAAGTTAAAACCCAAAATATGTGGTCCATTCAAATTCTAGAGAAAAAACGGGAAAAGTCGTGTGCATTTTTTGGGCCCCACCCCAATTTGGGGGGAGTGCATGATTTTTATGTATCGATTTTAAAGGGAAATTTTTTTATAAACCTTATAAAATGAGGTTTAAAAACCCTTTTAAAGGGAAAACCCCGATTTGTCCTCCCTTTGAAGTACCTGTGGGATAGTGGATCCCCAAAGGAAAAAGTTCTAAGAAGAAGAAGTATTCCTTATGTCAAAATGAAAAGGGAAAAAAACAAACAAATGGAAAGGCATGGGGGAAATTTGGGAAAAAGAAATGAAGGAAAGCATCCAAAAAATTTTCCCAATTTCAAGAAAAAATTTTGGGGGCAAAAGTTTTAAAAGGGGGGGGGGGGGGGAATTTTAATTTTAAATTTTAAATTTTTTTTTTTAAATTTAAAAATTTGGGTAAAAATAAAGGGGAAAAAGGGAAAAAGGCTATGGATGGGGGAATTTTGTTTTCCTAGCAAAACATATATAAACAAATAACCAAAAGGGGGCCCCGTTTTTTCATACTTTTAAAATAGTCCAAAGGGGGAAAAAGGAGAAAAAAAACCTTTCAAGGCCCCCACAAGAAAAACCTAAAGGATCTAATGAAATTTTCAGAAAAGAAAAAAGGGCCCCCAATTTTAGTCATTTAATATGTATTTTTTGGGGGGGAAAAAAACCCAAAAAAAATCCATTTGGTTTTTCCCCGGGGGGAAATTTTTTAGTTGAGGTAGAGAACAAGACGGAGTTTTTGGATTTGGTTTCAAGGGGAGTTTTTCAATCAAGAAAGAGTTAAAAATTTTCATATTTTTTTTTTAAAATTAAAAGCTTAAGTTAGAAAATAAAAGGGATTAGAGAATAAAAGTGAAAAAAAAAGGGTTAAATGACATATCGGAGATACCCCAAAAATCCAACTGGTTGTTTTTTGTCTTTTTTGTAAAATGAGTAAACCCACGCCCCCCAAAATATTTTTTTTTTTTATTGTTTTGAGTCCAAAATTTCATGTCGGGAAAATATCAACCCCCCCAAAACGGAGGGTTTTTTCGACCATTTAAATTTTTTGAGAAACAGCCCCCTAAAAACGGTTTTTAAAAATGTATTAAAACCAAAAACACTTGAGAGTACACGAATTTAACAGGGAAATTTTTCCTCCCCGCTTGGCAACATGGCCTGTAATTAATGAACATTATCAATGATATATAAAAAATTTTTTTTTTTTTTAAACCCCAAATTTCCAAAAAAAACCCAGGAAATTTAAAAAAACCCCTTTAAATAACCAAAATAGTTTAAAAAGGGGGAAAAAAGGAAAATTACTATAATTAGTTTGTCTAAGGTGTGCCCTGATGATTATATAGAAAAAAACTTAGTTTTGTTAGGACAAGAAGAACGGGGGGGTAGGTTTTGGGGACTTGCTTACTTTATTTCTTTATGTGTTTTTTAGAAAATCCCTAATGGTTTTTTTGGGGAAAAATGAAATCCCAAAAAAATTAAATTTTTTTGTATCTGAAAAATCAGTGTATTGGTTGAATGGATATGTTGCTGTTTTTTTTCTTAGTTTAAAGGGGGGGGGGCCCGCGGGGGAGATCCCTAGGGGTACTCGATGATGGGGAAACCGCATTTTTCCCCGTGGAGCCATTTTATCGAAATGATCTGAGGGGATTAGGGTTGACGGAGCCCCCAAGGGGAAAATTTCCCTTGGGGTTTAAAATGGGGCCCCCAGAAGCTTTTTCCCCTAGGACAAAATTTTTGTGTACTGGGTCTTAAGTCCCCCCGTTTTTTAAAACATTTTTTTTTTGGTGTAAAATGAATTGTAAAATTTTTTTTGGATAAATTTTTTCATATGCATGGTATTAATTTTTCTTGTCTGTAAAATACAGGTGTAGAACTTACGTACTGGCTTAGGCTCCCCCCTTTTTTCCCAAATTTTTTTTTTAAATATACGAAAATGATGAACAAAAAGAGTATGATGAAAACGGGAACCTTTTGGGAGGACATTATCATGATGAGATGGGAAGAAGAACCTATTACTATGTGGAAGAAGACTGACAAGAATTATAACATTTGTAAATGATGTTTATGGTTAAATTGAAGTTATGAGAGACAAATTTCAGCTTGAGAAATTTGTTGTTTAAATAATGACATTTAGAATGACTCACCTGTGAGTCATTCTTTGATTATTGTTATAGTAGTATGATGGATAATGTATATGAGCAGGTTTTGAAGTATAATAGAGTTTAGAGCCTTAGTATATCGCCTGGAATATGAACGTGGACAGGGTGTGATCCTTCGGGTTCGGAGTGTTACATCAGATAAGAAAATAGAAATAACAAAATAATTTTCTCTCATTCCTTTCATTTTTCTTGATTCTGATTCACTCATCTTGCATGTCTTCATCAATGGAGTAATTCAATGAGAGGATTCATTACAAATTTCCACAAACTACAAATTAGATAAGGATTTTGAAATTTGCAAAAACAAACAGATGACCTTATGTGGTTGTTTAACCATTTTTTTCCTTCTTCTTTTTTATATCCTTTGAAGGGGTTTAAAATTGTGGCTCCAACTTTGAATGAATTGAGAGCAATAACATTTTTCTATTATAACTCATAAATTATGAAACTCACTAAAAGAAACATTGTTTAATGGTTTTTTTTTTTAAAAAAAAAATCCATATTCATTAGAATGACCAAAGAATGCTATTAATTTTCTATGAGAATTTGATGAATGTGGCATAATACTAAAATAAAATTTTAATTCCATGGGCTCTCATTTTTATATATTAAATTCATTTTTTTAGTCATAAAATTATTAAGCTTCAAGTTAATGTGAATTCTTGGAGTTACTTTTCTCGGTCCATCATAATATATCCCTCATAGCTCTTACAATTTAAAACTAGTATAGAGGTTGTAAAAGTGAGAAAAAAACTAAAGCCTATGAAAATCATCATGGATAATCTATATGTAATTTTACTTTCTTAAACTATTGATTGAAAATATCAAATAATGAGAGGGAAAAGTAAATTTTAGTCCTCAATATTTACCTACATTTCCAATTAAGTCCCTATCCCTTTTTTATTTCCATCTCTGTAAGTTTTCACATTTTCAAAACCCTCAAAAAAAAAAAAAAAAGACTTCTTCTAAATCTATGAAGTTTTCTCAATTTGTAACGGCTATTAACTTTAAATTGGTCTATAATAATTTAAATCAACAAATAAAGATATTAAATATATTTATTTACATAATATAAAAAATAATAATAAATATATTTAACTATATAAATCTAATAAAAATGACAAAAAATAATAAAATTAAGAAAAAGGGCTGAAAAAATTTACGTGCACCTTTTACCACCTAGGCCAATTAGTTTGAAAGCTAATTAGAAAGCCAATAAATATATACAAAAATTAAATGTATTTAAAGAATGTTTATTTCAATAAGTTTTAAATATTTGAGAATCTCAAATAGAAGGGAAAAAATGTTAACTTAAATAGAAAAATAGGTAAATATTAAAGACTAAAATTATAATATCATAATATTGAAAATTAAAATGTCATAACAGAAGATTAACAAGATAAGGTGGAAAAAAGAGCATGAGTCTTAGTAAATTTTGCTTGGTTTAGCTCAAGTTGTTCCAATAGATGAGGAACTATTAGAAGCTTATCTCGAAATGATAGTGTCTACTTACTTAGAATAGCAACTATAGGTGGTCCATACATGAACATAACTGTATATATATACATATATATTTATTTAATATTGATTTAAAATTAATCCAACGTGAAGTGGTGAATAACTTGAAGAAGATTGAAGGTAATTCGATCAACAACTAGAAATTATAAATAGGCTGAAACCTACTATTCTAACCCTTTTCTCATTACACACTACAAAAACCCTCTCATAGACTATAATACAATCTAACATGAAAAATAGTTAGAAATCAACCATTTTGCTATTAGTAAGGGTTTTTTCAATCATTGAAGTATATGACTAGTACGATAATAGATTCATACTTTAAGACAATTTGATAAGTGTGATAGAATTTAGGACAAGGAGCAAGAGGGAACAAACATAAGAACAAGCAATTAGAGGATCTCAATAGCAATTCAAAGCAGTAACCTTCATAGTTCCTTGTAATGTGTTAAGATTAGCAAATTTAGTGGACAATTAGACATACATTCATAGATATTAATACAGGAAAAATTGACGAATTTGGAAAAAGGGGAATTTAACAATGGATTAGTGGCACTACACGACTAAGTACACGCTCGTGATCCTACCTATATTGAAACATAAATGTGTATGAAAGATACACCGGTCAACCAAACACACTTGTTGTGCTTAACATGTTTAAATTTACACAAATCACATAAAGGTATACGCCCACATTACACAGCGTGTACCTATCGTGTCGAAGTCCATAACCAAATACATGACCAAATACTTGGGAGTGCTGAAATTGATAAAAATACATAGAAGATAATACAATCACTGGCATGATCTGTTCACTCCCATTTCCATCTACATACAACCTACATGGTTGTATATTGTTTTCAAGATGCTCACTATTCCTTGAAGGAGTGAGAGAATTATAGATGTGAAGGAATTTTATTTCGTTGCTAATAGGTAGTGTATATGTATTTAGTTGCATATGCAGGTATAGGATAGAAATGGTGATTAAATTAAATGAATATTGAAAATAATGTGGTTGGTTATGTGCAACTGTATTTAGCACGGTCTAAAGAAACCGGAGTTAGAGATCTAGAGTACACCTTGATGACTCGTATATGATTCTTATCCTTAGTAAGAGTCCGATACCGAAATGGATCGGGTAGATTGAGGGTTAATCTAGTATGATGAACTTATGTCGTGGTGTCAAAATGACTCAGGACTCGTGTGGTGGTGTGAAAGAATCATGGACTGATTAATAATGGGAATACCCACTATCATATAGTATAATCTATGGTGGAATAGACTCATGGACAAATGGAGTACTCTTAACATATATATATGTGTGTGTCGAAGGTTTGCATGTGATTATGATGAATGAGAATTGTGTGTTGGAAATAAATGATGTGAAAAAATAATAATATTGTGTATTAGATATCCATAGCATTACATTTGTGTTAGAATTGCTAGCATGGCATGCATTGTGTTTGAAAGTATACATTACCTCGATATTAGCTTCAACCCTTGAAGGGCCATTTTAGTTGTAGGTACTTTAGGAGAAGTTGTAGGGTATGAACGAGACGATAATAGAGACAAACCAAAAATCTGAGGGAATATAGAATATGTGTATTTTGAGGAGTAATAGCTAGATAAAGAGGAAGAATATATACTTATGTTTTTGTATTAAATTGATTTAAGATTAATGTAGTGCTTAAGTTCTAAATTCTTCTATTGTTAAGGATTAGAGGAGAATTCTATATGGTTTAATTATTGAGGATAGATTTTTTGTTGAATCTTCTTTTATTGGGAGAATAATTTTATTAATTATTATGGGATATTTGAAAGTATATGGTGAAAGCAGAGATTCTAAGCTTATTATTGATCTATAGACTATTTAAGAATAAAGATCCCTAGACAATGAGATATGACAAAAGTAGGTAGTAAATGGGATAATAATTACTGAAAAATGAATGCATCTCATTAGTATAATTTATACTGTTACTTTACATATCCTGTCTCTAAGAATGCATATGTTCTATATGATAAAAGTCTCTTCTATCCTTTCAACCAAATTTTTCCAAAAAAGAAAAATATTCTTTTCATTACTTTGATTTCTTTATACACATATTTCTCCAAAAACAAGTTTTTTGAACCTAGACAAAATGTTTTCACAAATACAATCTCTAATGAGCTTTGTTTTTCTAAAAATTAAGATTTTCGATTTAAATTTTCCAAAAAGAGACAAAAATTTGGGTTTAGGAGTTTTTCTATGAAAATAATAAATTGTTAATGGATGGAAAGTCGATGTTCTTTTAAATAAAAATTGAACACATAACCAAATTTTATAAAAAGAGGAACTATGATGTCAGATTCCAACCATGGAATACAAAGACAGCTTCGGACGACCATAAAAAAAAATAAGTATAATATTTATCCCCAAAACCAATAAAACTAAAAAGAAGTAAAAATAAAAAATATATTATTTTAATTTTTTTTGTCATAATACTAATTTCTTTTCTTTTGTAGGAATTATATACAGAAAAAATGTTTTTTTATAGTTAATCTAGTTATAGTGGCTTCTTACTTTCTTTTTTCAATTTATTTAAACTTTTTTTTAGTGCTAACTTTCCCTTTTCTTTCTTGCAAGAAATCATAAAAAGTTCTTCTAGTTTAATTTTTTTTTCTCCTTAAGTTTATTCTAGATCTTTTTTATATATAAAAAAACCTAAGAAATTATTTTAGCTTTGCAAGAAATATGTAAAAAGTGTGTCTCTTTGTTTATCTTAGATTATTTTTTTTTCATGTTATCTTTTAAACATACTTATTAACCAAATTTTTTTCAATGAAAATAAAAGGGAAAGAAATTTTTAATGAAGGCCCTTTTCATTATTTTTTAATTCTTATGTAAAAAATATATTTATGTAAAAGTTTTTTGTTTTTATAGACTAGTGGTTGAGATTATGATCAATCTACCCATTTTCTCCTAATTTCCCTTTTTCCTGACTTTTAGTTGACTAGCAACTCCAATCTTTCAAAAAGTTATTTTAATTTTTTCGTAATTTTTGCGAGTCGCTATATCAAGCAAGGTTGGGCTAAATATAAGTCAATTAAGGAAAAAAGAAAATTCTAGCTCGACAATAATAAAAAATAAATAAAAATACTACAATCATAATTAAAAGTAAGAAAAATGATCGAAAAAATTTGTGCAATTCTAGGTACCTTAACTAACTAGTATAAGGCTAATCGAAAGCAATAAATTACTTAAGATAACTAGAAAATTAACATAATTAATAGAAGTCTTATTTTTATAAGGTTTTTGAAAATGTTGTGAACTTATATAAAAGAAAAAAAAAGTTAATGACTCAATAGAAAAGTCAACAAAATATTGGGGATTTAAAAAATATGTATTTTTTTTCTCTATAATAAAAACCTAGTACTTCCATTCAAAAAAGAAAATAAAGATGTTGATTTTTGCCTTGACATAAAAGCACAAGCTAAGTTAATCCAAGTAAATCTTCCTTTAAGATTATTCTTTCTAGGAAGATACAATGAAAGTTTATCTTTTGAGAGTAAGAGTACATTTCATACTTAATCACGATTTCTTAAATGTATTTTTGTTAGAGGTTTATCGTATGTTTGAGAGATATTATATATTTTTAAGTGTATGTAAAAAGTCAATGTATGCTTGAGACTTAAGGGCATTTATTTACGCTGAAGAAACAATTTTGAGGAGGGTTCATACATAATTATAACATTTATTTGTAACTATATGTATAATATAAGTAACGTGTAGATCCTTTCTACGTTTCTAAAGTTTGGTGGACTGAGCAAATAAAATGCAAGTATCTGAGTTCATGATGAACGTACTAGAAAAATAAAGCAAGGCTAGAAAAGGGTTAGCGAATGTTTCCTTTCCAAGTCTATAACGTTGTGAGCAAGGAGAAGCACAGGCAGTTATGACAAAGTTGATGTCGGTGACGACTTGTAGACCTGCAAACGGCACTATGCCTGGCAAGGGGCACCCCTCGTGCACGCATCTGTAAAGATTTACGCATGGCACGTTGCTTATTGGGCTTCAAAATGTTAGATATGGGCATTGCTAGGTCTACTAATTCCCTTTAGATTATTCATAAATAGAGAAAATTACAGCTATATTGAACATGCTGATACACCATAATTATCAATAAGGTCGATTTTATACGCCTTATCATTATGCACTTCAAGACTCTAAATGACCTTTTTCTTCCGGGATAGTTATGAGCTCTACTTCTTGGAAATGCTCTTTCGAAGATGATGCATACAAGATCACCGAGTTCAAACCACTACAATCATAGCCTTCCATATTCTTCTTAAATTGTTTGCTATAAACGATCATACACCTACCTAATGACCTATCCTTTGCTACTAGAGGCCCAGTGCAGAATATCAAGCAAAGTAATTAGGATTGAAACTATAAGAAACCTCAAAATGGTGCCTTACTGTTACACTGTATATTGACTAATTAAATGGAATTTCCACAATTGATAAACAATATTCCAAAACCTTCAAGTTCTTCCCCGTAGTGGCTCTCAGAGTGCACCAATTTGTTCATTAACAACTTCTTTCTGCCATTATCTAAGGGATGTCATGAAGTGCTAAATAGAAGCTTCCATTCCCCAATAGTTGTCATAGTCTTTAAAAAATAGCTCAAGAATTTGAATCCCTATTTGACACAAAATTGAGGAATATCATAAAGGACTAACCACTTCTACGAAAACGAGTTAGTGATAGGATGACATCGTCCTGTCATATGACAAGCTATAAAGTGTACTATCTTGCTAAACCTATCAACTACCATCATAATTAGAAACCAATCCCTTTTTAGGTTCTAGAGGTCCAAGACGAATTCCATACTCAGACAACCTAAGGTTAGTAGGAATAGGAAGAGGCATTACTACCCTTTTAGTTTAGCTCTACTCTTGGCCTTATTGCTTTAGTGAAGCTTCAAGGCCCAACAAACAACACTTGCCATACTTAGCTGAAGAAAATTGTTCTGTAGAGTTTCCAAAGATTGATGCTTATAAAAATGTCCCGATAAGCCTTTGAAGCACCTCTATGATCAACAACAACCTCAATGACCCAGTGGAATATAAAAAATTTTATCGTACTTAAAATAAATATCCATCAGCCACATGGAAATTCACTCCTAGCAACTCCTTTGGAACAAGCGTCAACAATGGATGTGAAGTATTTGGTCACCACAACTGGCTAATATCCTAATTAATCCTAGCAATCTAGCCTACGTATCATTAACCAACACATGCCACCTCGATAATCTATTAGTGATGATGTTTGAATTGCCCTACATATACCTATTTATACATGAAAAAGACTCAAGAAATCCACCCACACTGCATGCACACTAGACAAATTATTTTGACACTTAAGATACTTCAAAAGACTCCAGTCAAAGAAATGAAAAACTCTTTGGGATGAATTTAGGGCTTAAATCAAGGCATATAACTTCCCTATCATAGTTGGAGTAATTAAAACAACTCAATGAAGTTTCTCACTAAAATAACAATAGATCTTTGCTCCTACATAAGTACAAGCCAAGCCAATATTTGAATGCATCACATTTCTGACCCGAATACCTTGGCTTAGTTTGGCAATAATCAATAAAAGCACCAATGTAGCTTCTACTTCATCAACTCAAAAGCTCTCCTAAGTGGTTTTACACTAATGGAATTCACTCCCCTCTACCTTCTTTGCCACTTTGTAAGTGGATCCACTATAGTGCAAAATTCAAAATCAACCTACTATAAAAAAGAAGCTAGTATAGGAAACATACAAACCTTAGAAATGTTAGTAGAACAAGCCGACTCCAATTAATTACCCTTGAACTTTTCTTCAACTAAATGGACACATCTTCACAAACACTAGCATACCCCAAGATTACACCCTCACTTAAGAAAAAACATGCATTCTTCCAAATTTGCCATATACTTTCTCCTCTTCCTCACATCAGAAGGGATGTGGCAAAGGTTGCAAATGGCTCTCCCACTTACGCCATTGACCAAATTATCATCAAAATAAATAGTTATCAACTTTTCCAAAAAATTCACATAATACATGATTCATAAGTCCGCACAAAAGTTCTTGGAGCATTCGATAGGCTGTCTTAATGGCATCACAATCCACTCATACAACCTATGCCTAATCTAAAAAGCTAATTTCTACTCCTCCTCCTCCCTTCATTGTATATGTGTATCCACTCTTTATATCCCATTTTTAGAAATAATATCACTAATAAATTCCACATGCATATTATTGAGATAGGAGTAGGATATCGCTACTTTACCATAATATTATTAATGGCCTGAAAAACCTATCATGCACATTCTCTAACTACATCCTTCTTAGGTATAACAAAGCAAGCACTAAGCATACTCTCATGAACAAATTCCTTCTCAAGTACTCCATCAACCTATCTCTTCAATTCTTGGCCTCAACTATAGTCATCGTTGTAAAATTATCGATGGCAATGTGGCAATAGGCACTAAGTCTATCGGAGCTAATAAACTTTAAAGGAGCAACCCCCTAGTAAGCTCTTTAATGAAAGACATCCTAAAATTGTTTCACAAGGTTCTACATCCTCAATTGGGGTTTTATTTTTGGTTTAACTCATCACTACTAATTCAAAACTGTTTTAATATATAGCAAATAAGCAACACTATCATCTTCTAATTCACACTCTACTTCTCTCCCTAGTCAACATCAACACTCCTTTTTTAGTGAATTTAGTCCCTCTGAAACCTCACATCTCAACTAACCTCGTGAGAAGCAATCTAATGTGTTGCCATTCCTTCAATACCATATGGTATAGTTTTCCTTCCACATGGAATAACACTCCTATCAAAGAGCCAAGAATGGCTTAAGAGGATAATTGAGGCACTCACTAGCACCATGTCACACATGGTATCATCAACATACATCCCTAAAATGAACATGACACCAATACTGCAAGTCACATGTATAGAACCTTTATCATTCAACCAGTGCAAACAATATGCTAAGGAGGCAATGTAATAGGTGCTATAGCTTATCAATACTAACACACACCGCTGACATAGTACAACTACTCAAGAAAACTATTAATCGCACAAAAAACATCATTAATCAAACCTTGATATTGAAATGTTTTCGTTCTACTCATGATCAGCAGATGGCATGATATATAAGTATGCCCTCAAAACTTCATTGATAGCCCAATATAGCCCTAACACATCCCAATATCATCCTTTACTCCTATTCTCCTCATATTCCCCTTCCCACTCCTCATCCCTACACTCCTCTTCATCTTCGCTTCACAACCTACTCTACGACAAGCCACCATGACTTACCTATTTAAGGGCATGTGTAACTATGGCAAATCCCAAGCATTTGAAACACTTAATGTCTCTACTCCTCCTCCCCAACGGATTAGATTCTAGGGTTTTTGTTGTTTTTTTTGTTGTTGTTGTTGTTGTTGGGGGGGGGGGGGGGGGGCTTGAGCTAGTATGAGGTGGGGTTTTCTAGTTCTAAATCTCCCTCTAGTTTAGGCTTCTCTTTTGGACTCCCTTTCTACTCCTTGAGCACACAGCTCCCCTCACTCCACACATCAATAGTAGTAACTTCTACTAGGAATAACTAACATAAGAGTGTACATCGATGCCCTAAAAGGGTTCGCCTTTTTTTTGCCCAATAACCTTGCTAGCCACCGCATGCTTTTGCTAATTGTCCATCCTTTATAGATCCTAAATATATTAAAGATCTCAGTTTGAAATCTTGAGACAAACCTAGCTATTGATTGCTTTAGGATTCCAACAATTGACTCCTAACAATACACACTTGTAGACACCCCATTTTTACCTTTCAATCTTTTTTATAATTAAAAAAACATATAAAATGATAATAATGATTTTCAGAAAATAATCAGTTCAAGGTCAAGTTTTGGACTGAACAAGTTTACTATTTAGAACCAGCTTAAGCTAACTAAAAAGTTTAGAATGCAATTAACTTACATTACTTTGACCGAGGCATAAGCTAATAGCTTGATGGAAAACATACACTCATGACCGAAACATTTGCTATCCTACATTGAAGTTATGAAGAACCTTAGGGCATATCACCATTAACAAACTTAAGAAGCTTTAGTTATTTTGACCATGAGTCCCACGTTATCTTATGTTTGGAACTTTTTTAAAAACTATCCTTTGAAAAATCAGGAATCTCAGTTTATCTTAATTAGGAGCTCAAATTATCCTCATTTTTTGGAGACCAAGGTTATCTTAAAATTAGAAACTTAGGTTATTTCACGAAAATGAGTCTTAGCTACTTATAACTTTTGGCTATCCTTTGAAAAATAGTAGGTCTCAAGTATCCTGTAGGAACTTTACTATCAATTGAAAAAAAAAATAAAAAAATAGGAAGTCTTAAGTTACTCTTAAGGAACTTTAGACTATCCTTTAGAAAATATAAATCTGGTTATCCTAAATTATGACTTAGATCATCTTTAGGCCCTAAGAACCAAGTTATCATTAGATTAGAACTTAGATTATACCATGAAAATAGAAGTCTAAGTTATCCTTAAATTAAAGGGACTTTGAATACCCCCTAAAAAAAATAAGAACCTCTAATAATGTTTCAAGAATTTGTGAAATAATTTCCATTTAAGAATATAAGTTATTCCATGAAAATAAGAGTCCAAGTTATCTTTAAGTTTATGTACTTTGGTTGGTCCTCAAGAATAGGAAAACCCTCCCCCAAAAAACCTTTATCCCTTCCCAATTAAAACATACATAATCCTAAAAAAAATCTCAGTCATGCCTAATAGGTTTAGTCCTATGGGAACTCCAATCATCTACTATGATAGTATTAGTACTTGAGTTATCCCTTAAGTTAGTAGCTTAAGGAACTAGTGAATTTTTTAAGCATAAGGATAAAACAATAGTTAGTTTGTAAGCATAAGGATCAATTAACAGACTTATATTTGGGTATGGGTTTGAGTTCTTTTGAGTATGATATATGTTTTTTAAAACACATTGGTACTTAAAGAAGCTTATTTCAGTTTCAGGAAACAAAAGGACCTATCAAGGAAGAATGATCAACATTTGCAGAGTCGGGCGATTACATGAAGAAAAGTGTCCAAAAGTGCAGCAGGAGAGATACATCGGGCGTATATCACAAGGGCACGACTATAATATTGTATTTGATACATTCACAGAAGGTTACACAACCATAATACCACGGCCGTGTGTTTGAGTTGGAATTGTCCACAAGAAACATACACGCCTGATACACGCCGGTAGTTGATGCGACTCCGCGTTTTACAAGTTTTCTTCCAAGATTTTGGTATCTTTAGGACAGGAGGAATGGAGAACGACAGGGGCCAGTGGAGAAAAGAAAGTCACCTGAAGCAGATAAAAGAGGAGATGAAAAGAAAAAAAAAAAGAAAGGAAAGAAGAGGAAAGAACGGGAAAGCTTATCGGAGGGAAAAGCAACATCAACAGATACATCCTTATCTTGTGAAGTGTTTATGCATACGGTTCTTCATCTTATTTGAGTTGTATCTTAAAATCATAGTGGCTATTTTTTTTATTTCATCCCCGAACCTTACGATTCTAGTTGTCATGCAATAATGGATTGATTGCATAGTTTAGTGAATAGTGGAATTCTCTGAATTATTCAATGTTGTTCATGTAGCGTTGCTAATTTGATGTATGGCCAGCTTGGGTTTGCATTGATTTCTTAGAAGGATTGGGAAATCTCTTTGTTTGAATAGATCATGCATGAATAAAGGAATTCGTATGTAATCTAGGGATAGAGAACGTGAATTTTCCGTATTAGATTAAATAAATAATTTGATCTAATTGAGTTCAAAGTGTTAATGCAATTCTAATCGAGTTATGAATAGAAGAGGGATCTTTATCAAGTGATTAAGGGTTAGGACTAATGAATCAGGAAAGAACTTTAGCTTAGTGTTAGAGTACTCCCGCGGTTTAGAGATAACTATAGCTCGTTAACTCATATATTGAAAGGGTTGAAGTTACGATGACAATTAAAGGATTAGTAAGGTAGGTATGATCTTAGTTTATCGTATTTAGTAATCAAGTTATTTGTGTTATTTTTAATTGCTATAGGTTTTGTTAATATTTTAAAATTAATCTGAACCTCTCGATTTATGCGGTTTAGATAGTCGATTTAAAGTCATTATTGGTACTTGTTGATCCCTAGGGTACGATACCCGAACAAAAATCTATACTATTACAACGATAGGTGCACTTAACCTATTTGAGATCGTAACAAAGAGTCATAGAAAAAGGGATTTTAAAATTTGTGTGATTACGATCATCATCAAGTTTTTGGCGCCATTGCCGGGAATCGGCGATATTAAGAAAGCTCAACGCTACTAATTTTTAACCATTTATCTTTTGCTATTTATCATCTTCATTTTCAATTTTATTTTTTTGTAATTAACTCATTTCGGTGTTTCTTTAGTAGTATAGACAAGGAGTCCATCATCAAAACTTCTTGAATTTGACCAGAAATAGATCAATATTTAAAGGGAAACCAAGGAGCCATTGGAGAAGCCCAATTGAGTGAGGGAGATTATCATTGGGTGAAGGAAAAGTTCAGTAGCTAAACGAGCAACCGGTGTAACAGCAGTAGAGTTAACATTGAAGCAATGGCAGACCAACGTCGAACTATGGTTGATAATTCAAGCAAACTTTAGATAGCACTAGATTTCATGTATCGTAAGACTGACAATAAGTTAATAACTTCGAAGTTAAAGCCTCTACAATGACTTTGATTACATCACTAGTGTCAATTTGACGGCTTCCGATGAAGATCCCCACGCACACTTTCAAATGTTTTTCTGGACACTGCGCCACTGTGAAACAGAACGGGTGAATTGAAGAGGCGTTGAAGTTGCAGTTGTTTCCTTTCACCTTGAGGTGAATAGCAAGGCAATGGATAAGTTCACAGAACCGGGAATCCATTACACATGGGCCCAACTGGCAAAGAAAATTTCCCCCCCCCCCCTTTTACCCCTTTTTTACTTTCCACCATCCAGACTGCCAAATTGAGGAACGATTACACATCGTTCACTCTATAGGATAACAGCCCCTTCCATGAACTTGGATAAGGTTTTCAAGGAATTGCTTAATGCGGTGCCCCACCACCAATGCCTAACTGGCAACAAGTTTCAACTTTTTACACGGCTCGATTATCCGACCGCGACAAACCCATAGATGCTACTGCTGATGGTACACATAATGTTAAGACCATGCAGAGTCTCTGGAGCTATTTGAAAATATGGCCAAGAACAACCATCATGGAGTAACGTAGGTTGAAGCAAAGGGTAGCAGGGGTTTTTAATAGGTTGATATATGACCACTATTGCTGCAAAAATGGATGCCCTTGCTAATGAAACCGACGAATGGCGTTGTCTCACCATCCCAATACTCATCCATCGATTCAGCTGCCAATTCTAAGATCCAAGTGACCAATGAGCAAGTTGACTAGTTGGAAATCCACATGACCCCAGAATAATCCCTACAGCAACACAATAATCCAGGTGGCAAAAATCACCCCATTTTCATGGAGTAATCACAATTGCCTCGGAGGTAATGTGCCCGAGCCTGGATTCCAAAGACCTCCACCACCACCTATTACAGAAAAGAAGTCCAATCTAGAGGATATGATTGCTAGTTCATTCAGGTCTCAAGCAGCATCCAACAAGCAACAGATGCTTACTCTAGAAATCATGAGGCTTCAATACACAATTTGGAAATCAGTAGGTCAGATTACCTAAGATTGCACTTAGAGAGACTCAAAGGTCTTTGCTTGGAAACACTGACCTAATCCTAGGGAGCACGTAAAGGCATTGACCCTAAGGAGTGGAACAGAACTCAATCTGACATCATTAGGCACCAGTGTTGCACCAAAGAAAGGGCGTTGAAGAGCCACATGATGGGGGTAGTGGAAGAATAATGCTACTGAGGAGTAAAGGAGAAGAAGTCAAGGGAAAAGGAGATCTGTAGAAGGGAAGACTAAGGCATCAACAGTTCAGCCATACAAGCCACCATTCCATATCTGGACAGTTGAAAAAGACAAGACAAAGAGCACTTCGGTAAATTTTTTGATTTGTATTAAAAAAAACATATTAACATAACATTTGTAGAAGCTCTTTCACAGATGCCAGATCTGCTAAGTTCCTGAAGGATCTACTGTCAAACAAAAGGCGACTGGGAAGAAATTCTACCGCAGTTATAGGAGCGGAGGTTCGGCTATTTTAACAAAACAAGTACCACAAAAGCTCAAGGATCGAGTAGTTTCACTATACCATGCTTAATTGTGACTACCCTGAAGATCTTTAGCAGACCTTGGGGCAACAATAAACTTGATGCCCTATTCCGTGTTTAAGCAATTAAACTTGGAGAGCCGAAGCCTACCAGGATGATCTGTAGCTGCAGCTCGCTCGGTCAAATTCCTAAAGGGATCATTGAGGATGTCCTGGTAAAGGTAGCAATTTCATTTTTCCTGTTGATTTTCTGTAATAC
This sequence comes from Laguncularia racemosa, assembly GCA_037954665.1. Classification (NCBI taxonomy): domain Eukaryota; kingdom Viridiplantae; phylum Streptophyta; class Magnoliopsida; order Myrtales; family Combretaceae; genus Laguncularia; species Laguncularia racemosa. Next base: position 22,120 of record JBBMOL010001075.1, read on the forward strand.
TGTATAGATGCGGAGTAGCGGTCCCACCGATTTAGGAAGACCTTTCCTGGATACTGCAGAGAGCTGTGATTGAAGAAGCGGATGGAAAGCTTGGTTTTGAGAGTGGGAGTAATGAGTTGGTGGTGAAAAATTCAGCAGCACTGAAATAAACATTGGAATGCCGATGATACTAGCTAGCTTGATTGCATTGACAGGTTAGTAAAAAGTGTGATGCAAGAAACTGTTATGTGGAATTCCGTTGGAATTTAGTTTAACTGTGAATGATGATGAAGTGAGTGAGACTGTAGAGAACAAACTGTGAAAGCTCAGGTGCAAGCTATGAGGAAGTAGTTTGTCGCAAAGGATTTGAAAAATAAGAACCAATGAAGAAGGGAGGTTAAAACCGTCTTTGGAAGACCTCCTAAACTTGAGTTGAAGCAACTTTCCAGAGTACCAAGAGTATGCTTTACTGGAAGCTAACTCTAAACTCCCCGTCATCTTTCTGCTAGTTTAACGAGGGAGCAAAGGGACGATTTTAACTAGGGGTCTTGAGGGAGCACAAGCGAGCTCTTGCTTGAAGATATCGATATTCAAGGTATTAGCCCCTCATTTGTAACCCATGAAAAATCTTGCTGGAAATATTTAAACCCGGTGGTACAACTCAAAGAAGGTCGAACCCCAACAAGAGGAGATGTCAAGAAGGAGGTGATAAAGCTTTTAGATTGCGGGTGATCTATCCACATTTCCGACAGTCCCTAGGTCACCCCTATTGCAAGTGTACCAAAGGAAAAGGGGGAATGACTGTGATACCCCAATGAGAAAACGACTCATACCTAAGAGGACAGTATGCTGAGTGAGCGAGTGTGCATAGATTATAGAAAGCTTGAATGATGCAGTTTTTGGGGGGGGGGGGGGTTGTTTTTTGGTTCTCGCAAGGGATCACATCCTTCTCCCTTGTGTGGATCAATGCTAGAGCGATTGGCAAGGGAGACATCTATATTACTATTTTTTAGAATGGAAATGTCGGGATATATTTCCAAATCCCAATCGCTCCAGAGATCAGGAAAGGACCACTTCACAAGTCCATATGGCCATGCCCTTCGGATTATGCAATGCACCGAAACCTACGTTACAACATGTATGATGCCATTTTTGAGGACTTAGTGGAAGGGATCCATGGAGGTCTTTAATGGCGATTTCTCCGTCTTTGGTGATTCGTTTAAATGCTTGTCTCAGCAAATTGAAGAGGGGTTTTGATTCGATGTGAGGAGACAAATCTGTGTCGAAACTGGGAGACATGCCAATTCATGTAAAAGTAGGTGCATAGATCTGGGCCACAAAATTCTCAAAAGGAATCGACGTGGAAAACGCACAGTGGACACAATTGTGCAAAACTCCACCACCTTCTTAGGTAAGAGCCTTCGTAGCTTTCTCGGCATGCCGGATTTTAAACAGGAGGTTCATTAAGATTTCTCTACAATCTGCCTCGTCCATTGACACGGCTATTAGAAAAGACATGCCCCTTGATTTTATACAGTGAATGTCTTAAGCGTTCAAACACGCTTAAGGAAAGGTTACCAAGCACCCTATCATGGTGGCCTCTTGATTGGGGTCTACCTTTCCGAGTTGATGTGTGATGCAAGTGAATTTGCCGTGGGAGCAGTCTTAGGACAAAGGAGGGACCAGCACTTCCAACCGATCTATAGCTAGTAAGACCCTTCATAGGTTTCTCAGGAGAACTACACCACCGACCGAGAAGGAACTTTTTAGTGCAGTGATTTTTGCGTTTGAATAAGTTTTCGGTCATATTTATATTGGTCACAAGGTAATTGTTTACACTGACCACTCAGCCTCAGAGTACCTTTGTCCAAGACACATGCGAAACCGCGCCTCAAATAGTGGATATTGCCTCTACAAGAGTTCGATCTGGAGATTAGGGATAAGAGGGAGCTGAAAACTTAGCTGCTGATCATCTCTCTCGCTGGAGAAACCCAAATTGGAGGAATTGAAAGAAGAGAGATTGCGATGATGCTTTTTTATTTTTTTTTTTTTTCCGGAGGAAGGATTGTATCAGAATAAAAACAAGGTAAGATTAATTCTGAGACCTTGGTTTGCTGATTTTTGCAATTACCTAATTTGCATAATACTCCCGATGACAAAACTTATTCAGCAAAAGAAGCGGTTCTTTGCTGAGTTGAAGCACTATTTCTGGGAGGAACCCTTCTTATTTCGTTTGTGTCTGATAAGGTAATTAGGAGATGGTGTATCTTAGCACAAAGGGGGCAAGAATTCTGAGATACTGCATACCAACCCAACAGGGGGTCACGACATGTGTGAATCAAACAACTCACAAAGTGTTAGAATAAGGATTTTATATTGGCCAAACCTATTCAAGGATTCTTTCAACTATGATAAAAACATGTGACAGGTGCTAGCAGTTGGAAAATGTCAAGCGCAGATGAGATGCCCCCAAAAATTCATCCTGGAGTGTAAGGTGTTCGACTATGGGGATTGATTTCATGGGACCGTTCCAATTTCCCTTCAGGAATAAGTACATATTGGTTGGCGTGGATTAAGTCTAAAATGGTAGAACCCCATCTTTGCCCACACAATATGCTAGAGTGTGGTAAAATTTATTTTTGAAGAAACTTTTCTTCTAGGTTTTGGAACACCACGGGCTTTAATTAGTGATAGGGGAACACATTTCTGTACTGTGCATTTAGAGAAGGTGCTGAAACGATATGGGTTACCCATAGATTTAGCAACCCCAATCACCCACAGACAATGTGTCCAGTAGAAGTTTTCTACCCGTGAGCTAAAAAGGATTCTAGAGAAGACCGTAGAGCATCACCGAAGGGATATGGTCGGAAAAATTGACGATGCGTTTTTGGGCCTATAGGACAGCTTACAAAAACTCCTTTAGGTACTACCCCATACCGACTAATGTTTGGAAAGCATGCCATTTGCCAGTGGATTAGAACATAGAGCTTTCTGCGCTTTGCGTACTCTTAACATGACTTAGAGCTGCTGGAAAGGAAGAGGAAGTTTTGCTGAATGAACTCGATGAATGTGTGAAATGGCTTATGATAACATGTGAGTTTATAAGGAGAGGATGAAGAGGTTACATGACTGCGGATTATCACCGAAACAATTCCGTGAGGAGGTCCATGTTCTCTTAATTTCAATTCTCGATTAAGCTTTTTCCAGTAATTGAGATCGAAGTGGTCCAGCCGTTGAAAGTGATAAAAGATCCTTTCCTCATGGGAGCGTTGGAAATGGAACACCCGAGTGGACACACCATCAAATAAATGGGCAATTAATTGAAGTTATATTTGGGACACGCGGGAAAAAGAGGGTCAAGAGGAGTTCTAGACTCCATCCTCTGTGAAATTAATCAGATTTGCAATCTCATTTCGTCGAGTAAAAGACGTTCACCAAAAGCACTTGATGGGAGACAACCCATGTAGTTTTTAGGGTGATACTTCTGTTATGGATCTTAAACCTAACACGAGAAATATGTTCAACAATTTGGAAGGGCTAGAATACTCAACGGAGGTGAGTTTGGCTTAACGAATACACGGCCATATAATTCTTATTTAACACGACCGTGTAAAAGCAGAATTCATGGCACAGAAGGTTACAACGGCTTACATACCGCGTGTACGCATAGGGCGTATATATTGGTAAATTTGCACGGTTTTATTTTTACACCCCATGTATTGATGACAGTGTATGGAGTTTAAAAAATTTCAGAGATGGATACACCTGGGAGGCACGGCTTAAGGCACGGCGTATACGAGGCCATGATGCGGTCGTGTAAATCAAAAAACACACAGTTTTTGGGGTTAATTGGCGTGAGCCGCGAATCCATTCATCTCTCTCATTTTTTTTATTCTCAATCCTTCTTGGTTCATTGATGAATCCTCTTCACTCCCACTAATTCTTCTAGTGATTTTTGCACCCATTCCTCCGGATTAATTAAGGTAATGGATCTCTACTTTCTCTTCTCAACTCTCATTTATTTTCTCTTGCAATGTAGAACTGAAGACACTTTCTATTGTTCTAATCAAGGGGCTTTCGTGTGATTTATTCATTGTTGATGATTTATCTTCCTTACTTCGAAAGCTATCATACTTTTGTTGTGGATATTCATGATGAAATTTTTTTTTTTTTTTTGGACAACAAACTTAGGGTTTCTACCTTTTGAGTAATTTGTGTCAATTTTTAGATGTCCATTCACATGAAAAAATTGTGTAAGGAATGGATTTTTGGCTGAGATTGTTACATGATTGATTTTTACACGGCTGTTGTTTGCAAGGTGTGTATTTTTGAATTGAGGTGAGAATGTTGATCTGAATAATGGGCGTGTTGCTTGGCGTTAATTTTCCAATTAAGTCTAATTGTGATTTTTTTTCCCTTGTATTGCAACCTAACTTTCATTTGATTTCATACAAGGGAGAGTGTTTTTTGTACAAATTGTTAGCTTATGATCTTACCTATCACCTCAAGAAGGATAATCTGTTTGTTTTTTTTTTATTTGTATCTCTAGATGCCTCGGAACAAAGACTGTTGCTCAGAAGAGGCCGCCATGAATGACGAGGCCCGTAGTAGTAGAGGGGCGAATCCGCTATCTCTGTAAACATAGGGCCGAGCATCGGCCGAATCTACCATAACCACAAGAGCCAAAAATCATTGGGCCAAATGTACTCCTTGATTGGATGTTATGGGCTGAGGGATTTTGTCATGAGTTGAGGGTCTTCTCATGACCCTACCTTGGGGTGAGATTTTTTTCTATCAAGAAAAACTCTATTCGGATCGACACTCACCTTTTATTGCTACCTTCACCATTAAGGAACCCATAGTGCTGGGATAGAAAATGAAGTTGGGGGGGGGTGAGTTCCCCTTGCATGGTTAATACGAGATGTATCAATGATAGATTTTTATTGAAGCTATGGATATCTAGGAATCTACATTTCTCCGCTCTTCCGCCTTCCGTCAATAAACCCCTTGGGGTTTCCCCACAGGTTTCGTGCAGGAAATTATTGGCCCTAATTTGGGGTCGGGCATTTACACTTCTTCTTCCACAAAAGGGTTTCCCCCTTTAGTCGGCTATCTTTTCCCGGGGGCTTCATTACATCTTTGCTCGTTTCCCCTATGGGCGAAATTTATTCAAATAAAAGGGGTGGCAATGCCCAGGATGTGCTCCAGCTATGGAGAAAAGAAAACGGGGACTCCTATCAATGTCGGGTGTTTGCTGCATTTTTTTTTACTCCCCACAAGTAGAAGCAGGGAATAGGGGAATCCCTTTTTGGGGTTTTTGGATTACCCGGGTTTTGAAAAATTTAGAGCTATTCCCCAAACGGAACCCGGGGAAAATTTTATTGGGAAAGGCTATTCGGCTATCAGCGCACCCATTAGTAGGTTGGGGCATAAAACCCAAACAAAGAGGAAACTTCGATGATGAATGGGGATATTGATAGGTATGACCCTAAAACCCAAAAGTCTGAGGCTAGGGGGAAGGGGAAGAAGAAGACTGCCCCACGGTCACATACCCCGGGCGTGTAAAAAAAACCCCTGCAAAAAAATTTTCCCAAAATACACGCCCTATGGTACACGGGCCCTGTAGTAGGCCGTGTAACCTTCTGTGCATGAAATCTGCATTTACACGGTCTTTTAAAATAAAAATAGAGGGCCGTGTAAACTCCCCTTAAAACACAATACTCCCTTTGTTGAGTGTTCTAGCCCTTCCAAACTTGTTGAACCCTATTTCTCGTGTTATTTCAAGATCCAAAAAAAAAAGTATCACCCTAAAAACTACATGGGTTTCCTCCTATCAAGCACTTTTGGGTTTAAAGTCGTTTGCTCGACGAAATGAGATTGCATCGATTAAAATTTATAAGTGGGTGGAGTCTAAACTCCTCTTGACCCTCTTTTTTCCCCTAAAATCCCCCAAAAAAATAACTTCAATCATTGCCCATTTACTTTGAAGGGGTGCCACTCGGGTGTTCCAATTCCACCGCTCCATGAGGAAAGACTTTTTTCACTTTTAACGGCCTGGACCACTTCGATTCCCAAATTCCCGGAAAAAGGGTTCAATCGAGAATTGAATAAGAGAACATGAAACCCCCCTCACAGAATTGTTTCGGAGATGAATCCGCATGTCATGATACCCCTTCATCCTCTCCTTATAAACTCGCATGTTATCATAAGCCATTTCCCCGCCATTCCCTCGAGTTCATTCAGCTGAAACTTTCCCCTTCTTACCAGCAGCCTCTAAGTCCATGTTAAGAGTACGCAAAGCACAGAAAGCTCTATGTTTTAACTCCACTAGCAAATTTTTTTTGGGAAGCTTTTTCCCAAACACTAGTCGGTATAAGGTGGTACCTAAAGGAGTTTTGAAAGCGGGCCCATAGGCCCACAACGCATCGCTAATTTTTTTCCAAACAATCCTTCGGTGATGCCCCCATTTTCTTCTCTAGAATCCTTTTTTGCTCACGGTTAAAAACTTCTACTTGACCACTTGTCTGTAGGGGATAGGGGGGTTGCTAATCTATGGGTAAACCCCATACGTTTCAGTACCTTCTCCAATTGCAATTACAGAAATGTGTTCCCCTATCACAATTAAAGCCCATGGTGTTCCCAAAACCTAAGAAAAGTTTTTAGAAAATTTTACCACTACTCTACTCAGGGTTGGGCAAAGTTTGGGCTTCTCCCCAATTTAGACACATAATCCACTGCCACCAATATTACTTTTTCCCGAAGGAATTGGGAAATGGTCCCAGGGAAATCAACCCCCCAAAAACGTCGAACACCTCACACTCCAGGATAAAATTTTTAGGGAATCTCATCGCGCTTTGACATTTTTCCCCAACTCGCTGGCACCTGTCACTGTTTTTACAAAGTTGAAAGATTCTTGAATAAGGTTAGCCAATAAAACCCCCGATTCCAACACTTTGTGAGCTGTTTGATTCACACTATAGTGACCCTCTGTTGGTCCGGGGATAGTGCTCAAATTTTTCTTGCCCCTTGCTTAATACAAAACCCTAATTACCTGTTTCATACACAAACGAAACAAAAGGGTTCCCCCAGAAAAGTGCTTCAACTCAGCAAAGAACCGCTTCTTTTGCTGATAATTTTTTGTCACTGGGGAGTATTCTGAAAAACAAGGTAATTGAAAAAATCAGCAAACCAAGGCTCAGAATTAATACTTACCTTTTTAATCTTATAAAATTTTCCTTCCTCCAAAAAGAAACATAAATCCTTTTTCCCTTTAATTCCTCCAAATAGGGGTTCTCCAAGCAAGAGAGATATCAACAACAAATTTTTTCAACCCCCCTTTTGCCAAAAATCTCCAGGTCAAACCCTTTTGTAGAAGCAAATCCACCCGGATGAGGCGCGGTTTCGCATCTGTCTTGGAAAAAAGGTACCTGAAGCTAAATGGTCATGTAAACAATTCCCTTTGGGACAAAATCAAATATGACCGAAACTTATCAAACCAAAAACCCACACAAAAATTTCCCCTTCCCGGTCGTGGTTAGTTCTCCTGAGCCCCTTTTGAGGGTCTTACTAGCAAAAATAGATGGGTTTGGGAAGTGCTTGTCCCTCCTTTTCCTAAGACTGCTCCCCCGGCAAAATCACTTTCGTCACACATCAACTCGAAAGGGAAAACCCCAACAGGAGCCACCATGATAGGGGCTTGGGGCCAAACCCTTTTCCTTTGCGTGTTGAACGCCTCAAGAAAATTCACGGTAAAATTTAAAAGGGCATGTCTTTCTCTAATAGCCTGTCAAAGGACAGCCCATTTTAGAGAAATCTTTAAAAGAACCTCTTTTAAAATCCGGCATGCCCCAAAAAGCTCCGAAATTTCTCTTACCGAAGAAAAGGGGGTGGGAAATTTTGCCCAAATTTTGTCCAACGGGGGGGAAAATTTAATTCCTTTATGAAAATTTTGTGCTCCAAAACTATGCCCTCCTTTTAAACCCTGAAATGCAAATTTTTCCCATTCAACATAAGATTCATCTCCTCACATCGAAACAAAACCCTCTTTAAATTTCTTAGACAAGCATTAAAAAATCACCAAAACGGAGAAATCGTCCAAAAGACCTCCATGATCCCTTCCACTAAGTCCTCAAAAAAGGCCATCATACACCGCTGAAACGAAACCGGGGCATTGCCTAATCCGAAGGGCAGCGCCTGTAAGGAAAGTACCAACGGACAGTGAAAGGAAACTTTTCCTGATCCCTAGAGCGATTTGGGGTTTGGAAAAATCCCGACATTTCATCCCAAAAAACAGTAATATAGATGTCCTGCCCCAAACGCTCTAGCATCTAATCCACAAAAGGGAGAGGGGAAATGATCCTTGTGAGTTGCATCATTCAGCCTTCTATAATCTATGCACACTCGCCAACCAGTTACCATCCTCATAGGTATGAGTTCGTTTTTCTCATTGGGATCATAGTCATTTCCCCCCTTTTTTTGGGGATAACTTACAAAAGGGGTGACCCAGGGACTGTCGGAAAAGGGATAGATCAACCCCGCATCTAAAAGCTAATCAAACCCCCTTCTTTACAACCTCCTTCCTGTTGGGGTTCAACCTTCTTTGGGTAACCAAACCCGGGTTTTAAAAACATCTTCCAGCAAGATTTTATGGGGACAAAATGAGCGGCTAATACCTTGAAAAATCCGATATCTTCCATGTAAGAGCTCGCTTATGCCCCCCAAAAAATTGAAAGATGATCGTAATCACACAAATTTAAAAATCCCTTTTTCAGGGCTCCCTTTTTTACGATCAAATAGGCAAGTGCAAACCCAAACGATTGTAATGTATAGAATTTTGTTTTGGGGATCGTATCCTCAGGGGCAGCAAGTCCAATAATAACTCTAAAAACCCACAACTAACCGCACAAATTCGAGAGGTTCAGATTAAATTGAAAATACTTTTAAAAAAACCCATAGAATTAAAAATAACACAATAACTTTTTCAAATTTCCAAAAACTAAGATCATAAACCCCACCCTTACTACTCCTCTAATTGTCATGTAACTTCACCCTTTCAAAGTTTTTAGTTAAAAGAGCAATAGTTTTTCTCTAAACCGCGGAGTAACTAACACTAAGCTAATTTCTTCCCAGATTCATTAGCTCCTAACCCAAATCATTTTTTGATAAAGATCCTTCTTCTATCAAAACTCGATTAGAATTGCTTTAAACCACCTTGAACCCCAATTAGTTTCCAATTATCAAATTTTAATCAAATAGGGAAAAATTCACTTTCTCTATCCCTAGATTACAAAACGAATTCCTTTTTTTAAGCATGACTATTCAAACAAGAGATTTCCCAGTCAACTTCTAAAAAAATCAATGCAAATCAATGCGGGCCAAATACATCAAATTAGCAACATTTACATGAACAAAAAATGAATAAATTCAGAAAATTTAAACACTTTTCCCCTAACTATGCAATAAACCCCCATATTACATGAAAAACTAGAATTCGAAGGTTCGGGTATAAATAAACTAGCCACTCTTTGATTTTAAAGTTTACAACTCAAATAAGGTAAGAACCCGTGTGCATAAACACTTCATAAGATAAGGATGAATCCGTTGATGTTGTTTTTTCCCCTCCGGTAAGCTATCCCCTCTTCTCCTTTTCTTTCCTTTCTTTTTTTTTTTCTTTTCATCTCCTCTTTTATCTCTTTCAGGTGTCCTTTCCTTTTCTCCACTCTGCCCCCTACGTTTCTCCCTTCCTCCTATCCAAAGATACCAAAATCTTGGAAGAAACTTGTAAAACCCGGAGCCCACACAACACACTTTTTGAAATACAGGGGCCCGGTATCATGGCCGTAATTTGTTTCTGTGGAAAATTTTCCAACTCAACACAGGGCCTTTTAATTATGGTCGTGTAACCTTCTTGAATGTATCAAATAAAAATACAGGGCCCGGGTGCCCCTGTGATACACCCCCGGTATCTCCCCCCGCTGCATTTTTGGGACACTTTTCTTCATGTAATTCCCTCCAAACCTTTTGAAAAATGTTGTCATTTTTTCCTTAATAGGTCCTTTATTTTTCCTAAACTCAAATAGCTCTCCTTTAAGTACCAAAGTCTTTTAAAACATAATTAACTTACTTCAAAAGCAACTCAAACCCATACAAAATAAAAGGGTTTTTAATTTACCCTTATCAAACTTCCCTACATTTTGAGTTTTTGTTTGCCCCCAAAGCAAATTGATTCAAATAGAATTACAAAAAAAACCCCTCCCCTTTTATGCAAAGTTTTTTTAAAGGAAGATTTCTGCATCATTGACCCTTTTTGAAATACCCAACTTATTAACTTTTCATTCAACCTCATCTTTAAAACTGTATAAAAAAATTTCCAAAACTGGAATTTCAAAATTAATCTAAAAAATTTTAAATAAAACCCTTTTACCTTCACTGTTTAAAAAAACAATTCCCCAAGTTAAGATAAATCACAAAATCATATAGCAAAATAGAGTAAAAAATTCTTTCCACAACCGAAACAAACAACACAATAGAGAGGAAAGGCATATCATATCCACTCATCTCCTAGATTTTTCCCTTTTCTTTTATCAGTAGCCAATTCAAAATCCTCTTCATCTCAAAGTCTTGGGGATTTCCTCACATTTTCCCTTTTACTTTCTTTGTAAATGACTTCATGGGAAACACTATCCTCCATCGAATGGTTTTGCGATCAAAGTACCAAAACCAATCTTTTCGGGGTTTTAAGTAAAATGGCCTGTCCTTTTGTCTTTGTGGTAGAATTTTCTTTAAACCCTTTATTAAAAAGATGGGCAACTAAAAGACACTCCATTTTTTCCTTTATAATTTTTTTTTAATAAAAAATAATAAAATGATAATAATGAAAATTTTTAAGAAAAAAACAAACCAAATCAATTTTGGGCTATACCGGGTTTATTTTTTAAAACTTTGCTGAAGCCAATTTAAAAGTTTTTAAAACCAATTAACTTGCATTACATGATTGGGGACAAGTTTTAAAGGCCTGGGGGAAAACACATGTTTATGGTTAAAAAAATGTCATATTTGACCCTTGCAAAGCGCTTTTCACGATTCTTTTTCTTTTTTTTATGGGGAAAAAGTGTCTTTAGCATGCAACTTTTGGGCATCTTCTACCTCTAGATCTCCTTCCCTGGGCCCATCATTAAATTTTTTTCCCAAATAGCCCTCTTTGTCCAACATTTTTCTCTTTTTTTTTAAAAAAAAAATTGAAATTATTGACAAAATCACAAAGATCCCCTAGCTTATTATGGATTTTGACACAAAACTAGGGTAAATGCTTATCTTTTACGTATCAAATTTTTTCATTTAAATTTTGGAAAAATATTTTAGTGTGGGGATATCCCTTCCCTTTCAATTTCCCTTTTTAAAGCATCAACATTCATAATTGAAGCTTCTAATTTTGGGGAATTAGGCAAGAGCAAGCTTCAAGGGGATGGTTTAACTCAAATTCATGGAAATTTCAAAAAATATTTTTCCCAAACCCAAAACTCAAACTCCCCAACCAAAGAATTTGTGGCAAAGGACTTTTTATCTCCCAAATTTTGGGTCCTATAAAATAAATAGGACTTTAAAAAGCTTTCCCAACAGACAAAAAGACATTCAATCTTTTCCCTTTTATAAGCTACATTTCAAACTTTCTCTCTCAGCTTTAGTGTGTGACCTACCTCTCTCTCCCAATAGTTTTACATCCTTAGTTAATTTTTTAAGGAGAAAAACCCCCATCTGAAATCTTTCCCCCCACTCTAAGCATTCAAAAGGGACAAGCTTTCCCTTAAAACACTTTCAAGCACCCAAACCAATCGCCTAGGGTTCAACCCCAATGAACATCGTTGGCGGGAATTTTTCCCACCACACCTAACACCGAGATAACACCGCCACCAAAAAACCCACCTCCAAATTCCTCAGGTCCAACAAAATTCACATCCCCAATGGGGTCTTATGTCATAATTTTTCTATTTTCAAACAATTGGGGCTTCCAATCTCTACCATGTTAGTCAATTTTTTTTCCCCAAAAAAGAAATAAGAAAATAATAATAAAAATTATAAAAATGAAATAAAAAGATACTTATAAGAACCTTTTTTTAGGATGTTTAGGGAAAAAAAAATTTTTTTTTTCTTCTATTCACTTAAATTATCGTTTCTTTAAAAAAAAATGTATAAAAAAAGATAAGGGGGTTTTAAAAATTTTTGAGGTCTTGGAGTTTTCTAAACCCCTTTAACAACTAATTTAGAGGGATATTTCTTTGGGGGGGGGGGGGGGGGGTTCAATGTAATTTAACTTAAAAGCTTAACCTAGACGTAAGTTTTGTAATAAAATGAAAAAAAATAGAAATTTAAAGATACTCGTCGCCACAAAAAATTTTTAGACTAGGGGCTTTAAATATAATATAATATAAAATTATAACAACTAAAAAAAAAATTTTCAAATCTGCCGTCGTCTCATCCGTTGTCCGTCAAGAACAAGTGGCCAACCAACAATTTGACCGGACCCCCACCATCCTTCCCTCCCTTTTCTTTTCTTCTTCATCTTCTTCCCCTCTCTACTCCTTCCCTTCTTCTTCCTTTTCTTTTCTTCATCTTCTTCTTCCCGATCACGGCCTCGTGTCCCCCCCCTCCTCTGCATCTCCTTCCCTTTTTTTCCCGACCTCCCTTCCCCTTGCCGTCCCATTCCCCTCATCGTCTCCCATCACAACCCTGCCTTCCATTTCCCCCCTTCCCCTTTTCCCTCTTTCCTTATTCGGTGGGCAAGCCATCTAAAGTGATGGAAATTTTCCAGACCGAGATCTTTCAAAAAGTTTGTAGATGATCCAAATGTCATATTTACTTATTTCTTTTTACTAAAATTATTTGAGAAAAAATCTTTTAGGGACAATAATAATTCTCCATGGGATGCTAACATGTCCAAAATTTTGTTGATGGCCCCGGGGCATCATCGATTTACATTCAAAGGCCCGTTGCAATTTATTTCCTTTCGAGCATTGGTTTTTGAAATTTTAAATTTTTTTACTTTGTAATTGTTTATGGGCTATTTTTGTTGTATTTTCTTTAGTCACTTTCATTTTGATTGTAATTTTCATTTAGGACCGGCCACCCTAAAAGTGGCATAGTTTTAATTTTGTTATTTTCTAACCCCAAAAGGGAGCAATATAAATACTTCTTAAAGTAGGGTTTGAAGGGCTATTTTTCATTTTGAAAAATACGTTTTTCTTTTTAGTTATTTGCTCTTATCAATGCCAATCCCAAGAATTGGAATTTTGGCAAGTGCGACAAGGGAAATTGTGAGTTATATCAAATTTTTTATTGGTTTCTTTTCACTCTAGTTAGTATATCTAGGGGGTTTGGATTGGAGTCTTCTTTGATGATTTTTTATTGATTGTATCAAATATCATTTCATTTGATTGGGTTTTTTTCACTTGTTAATACCTCATTTTGTCTATACTTGGGCATGGAATTTCCTTGTTTTGGGGGATCACAATTTGAATTTGTGTATTTTTTTTTGGGTTTTTTTTGGAATTTAAGTTGGGGGGTTTAAATTGTTCAATTGAATTATCTCTTTGCGGTTTCATCTCCCTTTTTATATTTGAGTCTCATCCTCAATTAGGGTTACACAAATTGCTCTCTTGCGAATAAAATTTTATCTTGTCTTTTTTAAAGGGTTTATTTTTGGGTTGTTTTTGTATGTGCTTTTTAAACTTTGGTTTTTGGACATCAAAAAGCCTCAGGGAAGAGTTCCAACAATGGGTTGGTTCCGGGAACAAAGGGGGAGGAAAATAGCACGCAATGACAGAATCAATAACAAAATGACGCAACGATGGGGGCACCCAAGATGCAGCAAAGGTGACATAAAGATGGAGGCAACAAAGAACAACTTAGGAAAAAATGACGATCCCACAATAGCTACAAAAACAACCACGCAACAACATAAACAATAGCAACGGCGGCCCCAACCGCGTGACAGCAATAACCATAACAACCACAACCGTGGCAATGACGACAACAACCACAGCAGTAAGAAACCCACATGTGAGTTGCAGCGATGTAAAAGGGGGGAAAAGGGGGAAGGGGGGGGGCTAAGGCGTGATGTGTGCTAGGGGAACGGTAGCAATGTCGACAACGATCGAAAGTGGCAGCGGCGATTGTGGGGGGAAAGGGAGAAGGAAAAAGAAAGAAAAAGAAAATAAAGGGGGGAAAATGGGAGGAAAGAAAGACATATTTTATTGTTTGAATGTAGTTGGGCAGTAAGGAAGAAGAGGAAAGGGCAGGTGAATCCAAGGGAAAAGAGACAATTGGTGAAGGGAGGGTAAACGTGTGTGCAAGTGGTACATGAGGTTACGTGGGGTTGGTGGTGTGTAAGTTTTGAGTATGCGGTATGTAAAATTTGTGAAATGGGTGTGCGGCATGTGGAGATGGGTGTATGTGGGGTAGGTGGTGGATTAAAGGTGTGTGGTGGTTGTGGAATGTAGGAGGATATATGTGTGATGTTGGGGGGTGTCGAAATTGTGTAAAAAGGTGTGTAATAGTGTGAGAAAGAAGAGGCAAGTGTGTAGGGTGTGAGATATATGTTGTGTGTTATGGTGATGGTGTGTGTGAAGGATTGCATGGGTGTTGGGGGGGGGATGAAAGTGTGTGATAAGTAAGTGGTTTTTGTGATGGGGGGGTGTGATGTATAGGGAGATGTGTGTATGGTGGGTGATATGCAAAGGGGGGGGTGGGGGGTGTAAGTGTAGGTGAGGTGAGTAGTGTAGAAGGGTGTGCGAGTGTTGGTAAGGTGGTGGTGAAGGTTGTATATTGTAAAGGAGGAACCATGTATGTTAATGTTTGTGAGTATGTGTGTTGCGCATGAAGGGTGTGGGTGTGCGGTATGTGTTGTGGGTATGTTTGGAATGATTGGGTGTGTGCAGGGGGTTTGTATGTGTTTTTGAAGGTGTGGGATGATGGAGATGCGTGAGGGTAGGAAGGGGGGGTTATGCCGCATGTTGTGTAGGATGTATGTGGGGTTGTGAAAGGGGGGGTTAAATGCAATGGACAGGGTGTGGTAGGTGGGTTTGTGTGTGCGTGTGGTGCCCTGTGGGTGTGGGTTATGTATATTTGGGGTTAGGGTTGCGGTCTTGTGAAAAGGGTGGGTATGGAGATGTAGCATGTGTTATGTATGGACGACATGTGGTTTGTAGGATGTATTTTTATGTATAAGGAAGGAGTGGTTGTGGGGGGATGTATGTTGTGTGTGAAATGTGTTGGTGTTGGAATGTGTGTGTGTAAGTTAAAATTGAGGAAATGTATGGGGTTTGTTGTTGGTATGGATGATGTGTGGAGTGTGAACATGTATTGCGGGTATGGTGGGTGAATAAAAGTGTGTGCGGAGTATGTGGGTGTGTTTGTTTGGGGTGTAAGGCGTTGTGGAGATGGTGTAAGTGTATGAGATGGCATGTGGTGTGGGTACGTATGTGTGTTAAGAGTTGTATGGTGTGGGTATGTGAGTTGTATTGGAAGGTGGTAGTTGTGTGGGTTGGGGTAAGTTGTATTGGTATGTGAGGATAAGTGGAGTATGAGGCGTATGTGAAATGGGCGGGGGTGTGGAACGTATGTGGTGTGTGTGTATGTAGCACTAGGGTGTATGTGTGCATGTGAACTTAAGGAGAAAAGGGGATAATAATGTATTGTTGGTGTGTGTATTTGGTGTATGGTAGGGTTACGTATTATGTATGGTGTTTTTCGAGGTGTGCGAAGTGTGTTGTATATGGATAAGAATATGTGGATGGTGCACGTAGGTGTGGGAAAGGTTGGTGTATGTATGGTGATGGGGCGATGATTCATGGAAGATCGTTCCCCGAACCCTTTTTCAGAATCAGTTGAAGAAGAGTTCAACGTTCGAAAACTTGTTCACCCAAAGTTCCTTAAAGAGGAGACTTCTGCTTTGCCCTCAAATGCAAGATGAGCTAGCCAATATAGGAGCTGGAAAGTCCAAAGTCAAGTGGAGATGCCTTTCTATAATTGGGTTGAGGAAGCATCACAGAAGGGCACTAATTTTAAGAGGAACGCCAAGAGGTTACCTGCTAGAATTGCTCGACTCCGACTAGGAATACGACAACCTTAAACAGGGAGTGGGAAACAAAATGATATGCTACCATTTTTGTGTTGTATGTTGTTAAAAACTGTGAAATTGTTGTTTGTTGTTTTTGCAATTTAATGTGTTTATTGCTAAGTTAAGTCACAATGAGGATTGATGAGTTAGGGAAAAAAAAATTTCAATAAAGAATATAGGGAAGGGGTATGTCTGGGGGGGTTTTTTAGATGCAAATTAATAATAAAACTTGCCCCATATTCATGCTATTACCACAAGCCTGACCCATGATTCAAAATTGTTTTTTTCAAATAAAACCCAAAATGTAAAAAAACCTGCTTTTCCTTCTATAGCTATGAGTAGGTGCTTAGTTAGAAAAAGGTGATGTGCTCAAAACCACTTTCAGCACAATAAAAATGCCTCAAAAAAAACAATTCTAAAGTCCTACAAATCGGTTCAATAAACTGGAAATTGCGTGACCCGGGAAACTTTGATGAAACCCAATGGTTACAGATTAAATTTAAACTCCACAATGTTAATTTCACTAATCAAAATAAGACAAGTGAATTTCATGAAATGGATAAAAAGAAAAGCACAAAACCGTGAAGTACCCTCTTCCCACACAAGCCCAAATTCACGCCACCACAAAGGCTTTCCCAAATACAAATGAACAATAACCTTTAAAAGATTGTTGTCTACAAATACAATAAAAATAATTCCAAGAAAGATTAAAATCAAACCCTAGTATGACTCACTAAGGAGAAAATGAACAAAAAACAAAGATGAAATCGATATGCTCACAATTCCCCTTTGTCGCCTCGCCAAATATAATTTTTGGGGTTAAAATTGATAAGGGGTTTTTTGAACTAAGGATGAACCCAAATTTCCACACGTGAAAGTGCTAAGTTTTTTTTATGCAAAATATGGAAACCTAAAACCCTCTTCAAGCAAGTATTTATACTTGCTACTCCTGGGTTTAGAAAGTGGTCAAAATTCAATTTTTTGCCATTTTAAGGTGGCAAAAGCCCTAAAAAAAAATTACAAAGAAATAAAAGTGTTCCAAAATGATTACAAATAAATAGTCCATGCAAATGAAAAATATTAAAAGAAATTGGTTTAAAGATGCCGAATTCAAAGGGATTCATCGGCCCAACTCTCCCGGTTCAGGTGGGTCTATGGATAACCCCAAGCTGAGCTAAGGGAGTTTGTCCTTTGCCTATAAATATGATAAGGTGCTTTGGGAAAAAACAATACAAGAATAATAAAAAGATTTTAATTTATAAATAATTTCGGGGTCGATCTAATCAAAACAGGCCCTATCGTAAAATTTGAATTCCTTTGTTCTTGCCCTAATGATAGGTTTGTCGGATTTTGTTTCCTTCATCTCCTCGGGCCCCCTCAAAAAGATTTGTCCTAAAATCGGGGTAGATAAAATGCATAGAGACTTTGTTTCCTCCAGAAAGCCACTTGAAGAAATATCATGTAAAAAGCCCAAAATCGAAAACCGGGGGTGGTGTTGTTTTTTTTCCCACCATTTCTAGGATGTATCTCTTCTGAAACACAAATAATTTCCTTTTTCCCAATAAATTTCCCCCGTATAAACCTATTCCACTGAAACTTTTTCCCCCTTTTCTAATCATTTGTATTTTTTTGAACCTCATGGTCTTCTAATGGTTTTTGCCCAAAAACTATTACCCCCGAAATCTCTGAAGGTGAAAAAACTGTCTTGAAAATTCTACTCTTGGTGGTCTGCTCGTCTGACTATGCATCAAGATCCTCTAAAGGTGGGATCCTGCGTTACATGTTTGGTCCTCTAAAGGTTTGTCTGTTGATGATCCCCCAAAAATTTTATGATGGGTTTTTTTATCAAACTTTGCATCTCCTGGCCTTGATGGTGACATAGGTTTCAATACTTACATTTTCCATCTTTTTTAACAGTAAATTTTTTATACCCACATGTAATACCATCCTATCATACAACCATGGTCTCCAAGTAATTAGGGCATGCACAAAGGGAAGAATATCACATTTTAAATTCTGTGTTGTCCCCTATACTGAAAGGGGACCCCAGCCCCTTTTGGGGTTCACAAAGCTTTCCTGATATTCAACCAAAAGTAATATTGGGTTTTGGTTGGGATGTTTTAAGTTTTTAAATTCGTACTAAAGTGAGTAAAATTAGTACAAAAACCACCACAATAAAATTGCGCACAAGTTTTCCTGTACCCTTGAAATTGGGTTTTTCTTGTTCATCAATGGTTTGAAAGGAAGTAAGTAACAATATTTGTGAAAATAAACTCATTGCATTGTTGCTTACTGTTTTTTTAACCCCAATCCCCCACCCTGGCAAACATCCTTACACGCCCCTACATACCCATGGTGCCACAAATCAAACCAATATAAGAAATCTTATTTTTCTTCAAGTAAAGTAAATGAAATAATTAAAGCATAATAAAAATTCTTGGGCCTCAAGTAAAGTTAAATAAATGAAGTACACACAATTATTTCTAGGAGTTAAGAATTAAATTCAATAGCAATTTTTTAAGTAATGAGTTTAATTACTTTCAAACTTTATCTTGTTTTTTAAATTTAAACTTCACCCTCAAAATTTCCTTTCTTGCTAAGTTTTACACCCACAAAGAGCTAATGTAGCAAACCTTTCATACACACAAACTCCACAAATTTACACCACCACACCACCTCACTCCACAGGGGTTTCAACCAATTCATAAACACTACTACCTTTTTAAAATTTTTTTTTTTTTTTTTTTTTTAAACACTCTTACACCACCACACATACACACATCAGGTCACCCACTTCACCACAACACCAACCAGTTGCCACCTTCACTCACATACTCATTACACCATACCCCCAACACCCCATTACATCACGGTGCAACCCCCATACACTTCCCAAATATACAATCTCTTTCCACTACATCCAAAACCCACAACTTACATCAAAGGTAGCAACAGATTCAAAATAAATCACTTCAAAATGTAACCTCCTCCACAAATTAAGAAACTTCAAATTCAAATAAAAAATTATTCAATTTTTACTCATGAAATTCCCAAAAATAAAAAAGGTGTTTTAATTCAAATGTTTCCTTTTTTTTTTTTTTTACACAATGCAATCTAAAATTGCAAACACACTATTCAATTTCCAGAATCTTCTTGCAAAAATTTCCCAAAATCACACCCCTTCCACACTTAAACTTCTCCACTTCTATTCAAGTTTCAAGCCACAACTTACAAAAAAAGGGGCAACTCAACTTTCAAATTCAAAAAAAAAGTTCAATAAGTGCAAGATTCCAAAAATGGTAAGAAGCTTTTTTTTTTAAATTCAAATGACACACAATTAACAATGACTTAATGTGTGTTTGAAATTCAAATTGACTTCTTAAAATCACATTTTAATTTTGAAAATTTCAAATCTAAAATCTAAATTTCCCACCCCTCAAATCCGAAATGACACAAGACAATTTTCACTTCTCCACTTGATCATAAAGGACCAATACCTTTTCTCTTCATGTTTCACTTCAAAGAAATTTCCACATTCACGGTAAATTCTAAAAAGGAATCTAAGAATGTTACATGTCTCCAATGTACAACAACTAAACAACAAGATAGCACTTAAACAACACAAGAATAAAACACAACTCCACTTCACAATTGGGATAAATGTAATAATTTAAAACCCTTTAAAATTTTGGGAATCCAAATTGTAAATCCCTCCCTTAAACCTCAAGCTCTGTACCAAAGATGATGTCCTAAAAAACCACTTTAAAGCACAATCAAATGACTAAAGAAAAACAATTCTAAAGCCTCATACAAACTGGTTCAATCAACTAGGAAATTCCGTGACCCTAAGGGAACTTTGATAAAAATCCAAGGGTTTTACAATTAAATTTAAACTTCCTCTAATGTTTAATTTCATAACCCAACAATAAGATCAAGTGAATTTCACTGAAATTGATGAAAAAAAAAAGCAAAAAACCGTGAAGTACCCTCTTCCCACACAACTCAAATTCACACCCCCACAAAAGCTTTAATATAAAATTTAAAACAATAAACCTTTAAAAGGGTTTTGTTTCCACGAAATACAATCACAAAAAAGTCCAAGAAAGATTCAAATCTCCCCTAGATATGATTCACAGGGGGAGAAATAAAAACAAACAACAAAGATGAAATCGATATGACTCAAAATTCCCTTTTTGTGCACTCGCTACAATTCAAATTCTTAGGTTAAAAATTGAAAAAAGGTTTGAACTAAGGATGAACCCTAACCACACGTGAAATTTTCTAAGTTTGTTATGCAAAATATGGCCTCCTCAAACCCCCTTCTAAGCAAATATTTATACTTGCTACTCCTAGGTTAGAAAGTGGGGCAAAATTACAAGTTTGCCACTTTTAAGGTAGCTAGCCTAAATGAAAATTCAAAGAAATAAAAGTGTTCCAAAAAAGATTTCAACATAAATAGTCCATGCAAATAAAAAATATATAAAAAAATTGGTCTTCAAGATCCGGGGCTTCTATAGGATTCATTGGCCCAACTCTTTGCTGGTTCAGGGCATTTCCCTGGAAAAACCCCCCAAGCGACTTGAGGGGGTTTGTCCATTGCCTTATAAAATAAGATAAGGGGGGTGCCTGTTGGGAAAAAACAATACAAAATAATAGAAAAAAAGGGTAATTTATAAATAAAATTTTAATCATTTTTCTCAAATGGGGGCCCCCATCGCTAAAATTCGAATTTTTTTAGTTCTTGCCCTAATGATCGGTCTTATCGAATTTTGATTTCCCATCATAAGGGCTATAGATGCATTATGTACCCCATGTCCCGGTCGGTTCCTGAATGTGTAAAAATATACGTAGGCAAACTTATTTTCCTATTATATCTACACAAAACACCATGAACCCAATCATACAAATCATGAGTGAAATCTTGATTTTTCGACTCCCAAAGACCCTATTTGCTTACCCTCATAAGTAAATAAGGGAAGGTTTTCTGTGAATGTCCTTAATTAAAGATGTATCGCGAAAATATATACATGTGTAGATATAATATATTATAAAACAAATGTCTTGAGGACATCAAAAGGAAT
The DNA here is from genome assembly GCA_037954665.1 of Laguncularia racemosa. NCBI lineage: Eukaryota > Viridiplantae > Streptophyta > Magnoliopsida > Myrtales > Combretaceae > Laguncularia > Laguncularia racemosa. The sequence continues at coordinate 43,294 of JBBMOL010001075.1, forward strand.
TTCGAGATGACCTTTTTGGGGTCTCAAAAGGAGAAGGGCCCAAAACACTTAGAATGCAAAAGAACAGAGGTGTTTTAAAAATTTATGATTGTAAATTAAAACCCCAGTGGTTAGTTTGACATTTAAGAAAAAATACACAAAGATGTCAATATGATGATTGAAATTAACCTCGAGTGGTTGGTTCGACATTTAAAAGCAATGGCCTAGAGAGGTCCAAGTTAAAATTTTAAATTGGGTTTTTAAAGGGTAGATAAGTCTTTAAAACCGCGGGGGATGGGTTCAGTGGGCCCCATTTTGTGGATAAGAAAGGCAAATCGGGGTTTGTTGTGTTTAGTGTGAAATGAATGCTTGATAGTTATTCCATTGTTTGAATGAGAATGGGTTGTGATTGTATATGTTTTTTTGGGTCACCTTAAATCAATTAATTAAGGAATGAACCTGATTAAAACTGAACATCATTTTCACAAACATTGCATGAGATTGAAGGCCATCACTGCTACAAGCTGGGTCTGGGTAATCAAGAGGATTACTATTCTACCAAGGCAAAACTAAGTGATTGGGGGATTTTCGCACCTTAAGGGTTTCCAACCCGGGTCACCCTTGGGGGTTTTTTGTTTTTGTCTGGTGCAGAGGGGGCACGAGAGCGTTCACTGTTGAGTTAAAAAGATATCATAATTAACAAAGTGATAAGATAAAAAAACCCGAGTAATGACATGGGCACAATGGTGGCTTCGAATCCCCGACCCAAGTTAAAAGGGGGGGCGAAAACCTAAATTTCACGTCGGTTACCGGGAAGCCCACGGAATGCGCTTTCCATACGGTTGTTCATGTATAGCAAAAATTTTGAAACTTAATTTGATATTGTTTTGTGTGTACGCAACACTGAAAGATTTTTACCATCCCTTTCATTGATCATAGTGTGCCTCACAAACTCTTTTGCAAGTAGCAATTATAAATGCGTGAGAGGGGGTAAGATGGAAGTGTCGAGGGGTTTCTAGAAGAGCATAATGATAAAGAAAAATTGTAAAGGGATAATTTTTTTAGATGAAATGTTAGGCCCCTTTATGTAAAAAAATTTAAAATTGAGAAACCTGGGAAAATTTTTCCTATTTTACTGATTGGAAGGAGATCCCGTTTTCTCTACGATCAGGGTTGATTGGGGGATATGGATCCATAGTTATATTTTATTACCAAATTTAAATATGTACTATGATTATTGCAAATGCAATTATTTATTTAAAGTTTTAAAGATCCTGACCATATGACGGTCTCATGTAAGGGTTTGCACACGTGCCATGATGATTTTAGTGGAGACTTCTGGGCCCCCCTTTCGAGACGTGAAAATTTTAATATTAAATGAGTAAGGGCTTAATGCCCTAATAAAATTAATTAGGAAAAAAAATTTGGGAATTTGGGGGGCTTGACAAGATACTAACTTCACTGGGAGTACTAAGTGAGCTACCCCCAAAAAACCCTTTTCCCAAAATTAGAATTTATTTATTGAAGTATTCCTTCCCATGTAAATTTCATTTTTATAAAAAAATTATTTAATTGTACAAATTTTACACTAACTCTAATGCAATTTTTTTAATGGGGGAAATTCGTACGGGTTTTTAATTTTCAAAATGATAAATGTGCAAACATACGATCAAACCTAGACTATTTTTAAGACCCTAGGTAGGAACCCAAATTATGTCAATTTTGGGTAAAATGGAATGATCATTGCTCAGGGTAGTTAGGTTTACCCTACTTAAGTTTTGATTTTGTCTTAGATCCTTTCCCCCTTTGAAAACGTGGGGGGGCCACGAAGCTTAGAAATCTTTAAAAACCCCAAACATATTGCATTCAAGAATACAAAATCGACAAATAAATTTTTATGTGATATACCATCAAATAGAAGTTAAAATTTTTAATAGAGTACCATTGAATCATAGCATGGTAAATTAATTCCTTGTGATATTTAAGGAATTTTTTTGTAATTTTTCTCTAAAAATTCATGGTAATTTTTCTTGTAAATTTTTTATGGAAACTTTTGTAAGGGCCTTTTTCCATCCCTTTTTAAAATTGTAAGTTGTAAATTTATAATTTCCCCATAAATCTTATTTTCCTTGCAAATTCCAAAATAGTTGAAATAAATTTGGGAAATTTGACAAAAATGGCAACTCTAAAAACCTTTTCACATAAAATATTTTCTTGTTGGCCTTTGCATCTGCAACTACATCCTCATTTTTTTTTTCATTATTAAGTTTATTTGGGTTTTCCTATTGATTTATATCTCATAAAAAATTTATTGTAAAATATCAAATTTTATATATCTAAGTTCAATTTTATCTTTTATTAAATCTTTGAAAAATTTAGAAAAAAAAAAAAAAAATAAAAAAGCGATAGGTTCACTTAAGTTTTTTTTTTTCTTTTAAACCTTTGGTAAATATTTTTTAGGTTCTTTTAATGTCAAGAAGTTTTTCCCTTTTTTTTTTACTCATTTTGTAAAAGAATTTTATTAGGGCGGCTATAAAAGGATTCCTTTTCCCCATTTTGCAAAAATCTTTTTTTTTTTTTTTCTGATTGCATTTTTTACTTTAGTTTTTTATAAAAAAAAAGGGGGAGGGGAAATTTAAAAAAAAAAATTCGTAAATAATCATTTATTTGTTAAGTCAATTTTATCACCTATCTATAAATTTTTTCATAAACCCCATAAAATTTTTAACAGTCTTTGGTAGATTTTCCCATTTTAAGTAGCACCTACAATTCATTTAAATTAAAAATCAAAAGTTCTTAACCATTTCTATAGATAAAATTTTTTTTATTTCGATACCCTTGTCAACTTCTATAGATTTCATCTTAGAAATAATTTATCACTCCCTTTTGAACAAGTTCTTTCTTTATGTAATACTTTTTAAAATTTATTTTTGGCCCCTAATTAAAATGTTTTTTTTTTTTAAAAAAAAAAGGGAAAAGAAAAAAAATGCTTTTTTCAAAAAAAAAAAAAAAAAAAAAAAATAGCCTTGGGTTTAAAAAGAAGAGGATTTTTTTGGGACCCTAAAATTTGCTTAGCAATTAAGCTCAAACAATAAACCCCAAAGCCTTTACTCCCCCAAAAACACGATGGGTAAAGACAACCCTAAGATTACTTTTCCCTTTAATAAGCTAAATCCAAATGACCAATAACTTCAAGCTCTTTCATCCACAATGGACCAACTCCAAAAAAACTCAAGCCCAAAACAAAAGGGGAAAAACGGTAATTTGACCAAAAGAACCAAGTCCACCATTGAAAGTTTAATCAAAAAAATTTGAAAAGAGGGAAAACTTTATGGGAAAAAAAGATCTCCAACAACTCTACAAAAAAAAAATCTTGAATTCTTTGATGAACTATAATAAATGAGTCTCATTGACCTTCCTACTGAGGAAGATAGTGATTCCCTAAAAAGTTTAAAAACCCTTTAATTGAGAAATATGATGGTATGGGTATCTTTAAACCCCCATATCAGGTTGTATATACACAATATGGCTCATTATACCAAATACAAGCAGCAAAAGATCTAAATACTCCAAGATATTTTTTTAAAGGACTAACACAAACTTAGTATACGTAAAAGGATTTAAATGAGATAACACATAGAATAAGTTAGCTAAGCATTTTACAACTAATGCAAACTCAAATGGAGATAGCCCCCTTTAATTTTAAAGGACCTTTGGATTTTAAGTAAAAAGGATAATGAGCCCCTTTAAGGAAAACCCTCTATGAGGGAGAACCCGTTGTAACTAAAGTTCCCTCCTCCTTTGCCAAAAAAAGACCTAACTTTCCCATTCATAAACCTTAGATAAATTATTTTATGGACATCTATTGGGTAATACCGCCACTAGCTTTGCAAATATTGGGGCTACTGGTGGCAAAATTGAGGAAGCCTTATGAACTAGGAGGTTAAAAAGGGCCCAAAAAATTAGAAGAAGACAGTATTTTTTAAAAGTCATCCCAGGGAGAAGAAAAAATATTGTGATTGAAATAAATCTTGAGGACATGCCAAAATTTTCTACAACACCTAGATTTAATGCTTAAAATAAAAACCCTAAAACCTACACAAGTTTGAAAAAACTAGGGGAGACAATTCACTCCACTATCTACCCCTCTTTCTCAGGATTTCTAGTAGTTAAAAGAAATAAATGTCATAAGCTGTGAAGCTCCTAAACAGGGCAATCACCTTAGAAGGGTGACCCCCCCCTATAAAATGGAATACCACAGGGGCTAAAATGGTCACTCCAAGACACTTGCTGGAGGCTAAAAAAAAGATCTAAGACTTGATTTATGCTAAACTGGTTTGTCTAAACCCATGGAACCAAGGGTAACATCCAAGCTTTCTAGGAAACTTGTCTTTTCTTTAGTATGTACTTTTGGAATTTTTTGAGGCTATTTTATTTTTTTTTAATAAAATTTATTTGTCAAGCATTCCTTTTAAGCTAATATTCATGACTAAGTGTTAGAAAAAAAAATTTTTAAAAGTGGGGGATATAGCCCCTGATGGCATCATAATAGGGAGGCATAAACAGAAAGGAGTTTTTTCATGGAAAAATCCCAAAAAATTTAAAGGGTGAAAAGAGGTAAAAACCCCTCCCAAATACCCAAACCTTAAAAACGAGAGTTGAGTGTCATTAAGTGAAATTTAGACTCATTCCTTAGATGAGCTCTTCCTTGAACTTGATACACAGATCAAAGTGGGTGCTAAGGCTTTTTTTTTTTTTTTTCAATATCCTTTAAAAACAATTATCCTTTTCGGTCCTTGTTTTAGCCTATTTGAGAAGTATTTTTTTAAAAATTTAAAACCCCATAGAAAACCACCCCACAAAAAGGGGGACAACCAAGGTTGGGGTTATCAATAAGGGGAAAAGGTTAAACTAATTTTTGCTTTCCCTTTTTTACAAATCAAGAGTAATTTTTGTCATAGATAATTTATTTTTTTAGGACAAGAATAGTTTTTCCCAAAAAACCCTGCATAATCCCAAAAACTTTGAGCTACCTAGTAAAGAAGATACAATCACCTTTTTGGGCATAAAAAAAAAGGGCTGGGGGGGAGGGGGGGGGGGGGGTAGGGGGGGGCCAAAAAAGGTTAATCTAAAAACAAGAAAAAGTGACCTTAAATGGTTGAGGCAATTGCCCAAAACCTAAAAAATTCATCAAAAAAATTTTAAACCCCAAGTTAAGCCCTTTCAGAACCCCTTTTCCCCAAAGATAAGATAAAAAATAATTACTTTTGAAAATAGGGCAAGTCACTTCTATTTTTTCACTCAAGATTTTTGACTTTTAAACCCAGGTTTAAAAGTTATTTTTTTTCCAAAAAAAGCTTTTTTTATTTAAAAACCCCCTTTCCCTTTTAAAACCATTGACAAAAAACCCATTACAAGTCTTTAAAAAAACTTAAAGGATTGATCAAGGGGGTATCCCCCGTACATAATAAAACCATAACTTTTGGAAATTTTAGTCTGACGAAAAATTTTAACTTTAAGATTTTGAAGAAGTCCCTTAAACTAAACTATTCAATGAGGGTATCTTTCTTCAAAATCAAGAAGAATTAATCTACCCCTACAAGAAAACCATCTCCAATCACAACAAAAACCCCCTACAAGAAGATTTTTTAAAATTTTTAATAACAAGATATTAAAAATGATCAAGTGTTAGTAAATTTCCCCTACTTGTTTACAAATAAAAGGGGAAAAAAAATTAAGCTTTTAAAAAACATAGATGTTTTCTTTCTTCCAAAAATTTTAAGTATTTTGTAAGATTTTGAGATTTTTTTTTTCTAGTAAAGGATCTTTAGGAGCATTTGTTACCTTGCATTATAGTTTTGAGAAGTACGCTAGGGGCATATGCTATTAACAAAGTTAAAAAGCTTTAGTTATCTTATGACCAAGAGTCTCATGTTATCTTAAGTTTATTAACTTTTGACTATCATTTGAAAAATAGGAATCTTAGTTATCCTTAATTAGAAACTCAAGTTATCATCAAATCTTTAGAGACCAAGTTGTCCTTAAAATTAAAAAATTAGGTTATTTCATGAAAATAGGAGTCTTAAGTTATCTTTATGAACTTTTGATTATTTTTTGAAAAATAAGAGTCTCGAGTTATCCTTAAGAACTTTTGACTATCCTTTGAAAAAAAAAATAGGATCTTAAGTTATCCTTAGGAACTTTAGACTATCATTGGGAAAATATAAATCTCACTTATCCTAAATTAGGAGCTTAGATCATCATTAGGCCCTAGGAGCTAAGTTATCCTTAAGATTAGAAACTTAGATTATTTCATGAAAATAGAAATCTAAGTTATCCTTAATTTAGGAACTTTGACTATCCTTACAAAAAAAAGTAAAAAAAGAAGAGAAACCTCTAATAATCTTTCATGAAGTTTGTGGAAACTAAGTTATCCTTTAAGAATTTAAGTTATTCCCCCGACAACTAAGAGTCTAAGTTATCCTTAGTTCTGGAACTTTAGCTATCCTTAAGAATAGGTACCTTGGTTATCCTTAGTTAAGAACTTAGATAATCCTCAAAAAATCTCAATCATGTTTGAGTTTAGAGTCTCTAGATCTCTAATCATTTGCTTAGAAGTATTAGCACTTGAGTTACCCTTAGGTTTAGGTGCTTAAGGAGCCATAGTGATTTTCAACACAAGGACAAGCCCTTAGTTAGTTTAGTAGCCAAATCAAAATCCTCTTCATCTCTCAAGTCTTGGACATTTCCTCACATTTCTTTCACTTTCTTGGAAGTGACCTCATGAGAGCACTATCCTCACATTGGATGTTAGCATGTCAAAGCACCATCCAAACTTTTCGTGTTTAAGTAAAAATGGCTTGTCTCTTTGTCTTTGTGGCAAAATTTTCTTCAAACTTCACTATAATTGAGGGCAAAACAGACATTCCATTTTTTCCTTTCTAATTTTTATAATAAAAAAATATAAAATGATAATAATGATTTTTTAGGAAAATAATCAATTCAAGTCAAGTTTGCAAGAATTGGG